>JAZHYW010032077.1:0-18571 GCA_037355805.1 Ixodes ricinus | reverse complement strand
ATACTCATACTTTGCAGGCCCGGCTTCCAGTCGAACGGAGAGTCCCAAGTTGCAGCAGTCGACCCACGTCACGCAAGCAAATCCGCTCCGCGTAAACCACGCGGCAAGGGCCAAGAGCAGTCATCTCCTTACCTGAAAGGAAATAAGGTAAAACAGGTTACACACCGCACTGGACTCTGTCACCTATATAAAACACGTAAAGTCGTCGACTGTAAACTCCCACACTTCGAAACAGCGTGAATTGGTACCGCACGAGTTCATGAAACCACACGCCAACAGCAGGGCATGCGCAAGTTTCAATTGTTGCCCACGGCAAAATCATGTTGTAGATCTCATGCCGTTGCGCATTCTTTATTATTTTTCGTGCCCTGTGATAATGATACACGTGCGAGCGTGTATTAGCGTTAACTGCAACACAGGGCGCGGGCGCGGCGCGCACTAAAAAATGCACTCAAGTGTGTGTTGTTTTTTGTGTGTTTTTTTTTTGTAAAAGTTTGACTTTGATGGCATATTGTTTGGTGGGCTTTAGTGAATAAAGATGGCCAGTTCCAGATGGTTAGACGCTCTAGCAAACTCACATCAAGAGAGGTACACGGGCACTATTTACTCTAGGGAGAAAAGCTAATAACGTAAGATTCCGAACATTACTATTATTGGACTTTTTAGGCGCGTTGTGTATTATATGTTAAACGTCAAATCTTTGGGCGTAGGAGACGCAAATAATGCAGCAATTATTGTTTGAAAACGCCGTCCGGCGACGCCCCCTGATGTCTGCTCCAAAGCGCAGATAGAGGGGCGTGTCACGATCTTTGATTATTATCTTTTAATAGGGAAATCGGCCGCTCATGAGTGTAATGTCAGAGTTAATAGGATGCTTAGAGACTGTAGCTTGAGTTATCACCATAAACAGACGATCTCAAGATCCACTTGAGATCGACGGTCAGAGTCTCGAAGCCAGAGAGTCTTTCCCCAAATGCAACAACATAACGAGCAGAGTTCACGCAACCAAACCAATCGTCCAAGGTTAACTGTCTCGAAGAATGTACCCGTTTGAATAACGAGACGTCAACGGTATCTTTATTCTTTCAACTAGCATTGAACCTGTCAGTTCCGTTCTCCAGAATACTACAGAGACCACGTGGCGCAGCGCCAAGGGAGAAGATGGGTGCACCTGCATTTGAGGAAAAACGCTTGGGATGCGTTCATTTGGCCTTTAGAATAACATATATCACAATTATATTTCAATGCGACGCATCGGAGAGCCATAAGAGCAATTTCAAAATGGGTTTTAGCCCGCCCCCTAGCCTTGGCAAGCCAAAAGATCCGTCGATGACGTCACGTACAGCGACTTTCTTTCGCGTTTTCTCGCGTTTCACACTACTTGTGCAGCAAAGGTTCGGGTATTCGGGTTCACGGGTAAAATACACTAGAATTCACTTCTATCATTTTCAAGGCTCCCCACCTTTAAAGGCCCCAGGCTAGCAGTCATGCTCCCAGGCACGTAGCGGGGGGGGGGGGGCATGGGCCCGCTTCCCCTCCCCCTTCCCGAAATCTCCCATTTTGCTGGGACGTCCTCTCCCCCCCCCCTCATACAAAATTTTGTCATGGGCGCCCCCCCCCCCCTCCCCCGAAACAAAATCCTGGCTACATGCCTGCATGCTGCTTTAGCTAAATGACCCATAATCAGTGTCGCCACATGTCAAAGACAAACCAGACCAACCTCACACTGTCAAGGTTGTCTAATCCCCTATTCTTTTAACTCTTTCTTTTGCACAGCGAAGTCAAGATTACGGCCGTGAAGTTAACGCGTTAGAATGCACTGGCCCCGTGGCTTGTCCGTTCGGTACATCATCTCGGTCAAGATCCGGGAGTTGCGCTGAATAAACATTTTCCGACTGGCTGTAGCTTGTGCAACTGCAAACCGCTTGCAGTTCCAAAATTTCCCACTGAAGGAATCCCTCGTAGTACTTCATTTCAACTTTCCGGCTAGTAACTTCGCTACTTGATTACAGATATAAAAGGCATGTTACGACAATTTTCGCACGAGCTGTATAGATCCAGACTTGGTTCGAAGAACCTGACAGTCTAGCCAAATGAGAGGAAATAAAATTGAGTGCAAGCATTCACGTGTAATTTCGCAGCTTTCAAACGCGGGAGACAAAAACAAAAAAGAAACACCCGAAAACATTTTATACTTTTCTTTACATCGATTTGCTGAAAACTGAAACAGCGCAGGACGGGTCCCTTACATTCGTATCCAATAACAATCGCGTCGACAAGCCGGAGCAAAACAGCTCCGACGTTCGCGGATGATTGCGCGTTTCCCGGTACAGCAGTCACGGAACCAGGAAGGCTTAGCGCCGCTCGACGCACCGTCCGAGTCCCCACCCCGGGCACAAAAGTCCCGATGCAGGCACCGCGCTGACGACCGCAGGCACCGCCGCCCAGGAAGGGGAAGCCGCCCCTACACCACCGCGCTAACGCGAATCTGATGAGCTGGCCTATTCTCCCGCCTCCTAAAAGCCCCGGCGTGGAGGCCTTACGGCGAGCAAGGAATGCGGGCGCAGGCAACGGAGCTGCCACTGCACCTCCGACTGGAACGAACACGAACGCGGACGAACGTGGGGTTCCTGCGCACGCAAGTGGACTACCGGATAGTATAGCCTCTCCCCCCCCCCGATTCCCACACACACACACATACACGCAAACACCTCTGCAGTTCAACGGCCTCTTCTGTTTGCGTCTGTGCAGTATGTTCATTCATTCCATCTACAACTAAGGCTCGCGCCGACTGATCCATAAAGCGCAAGGGAATCGGGTGCGGATTGAGCTACAGCAGCAGTCCATCTTGCGCATATTGCGTAAAGTGCGAAACCGGTCCTTCGTGTCTTTTATTTTATATTTTGTTCATCGCTGCAATATGAACGTTCTCTTTTGTTTCTATATGTGCATAAGCTTTATATATATAAAGTTTATGCACATATAGAAACAAAAGAGAACACGCATATATACATATATATATATATATATGTGGAGCGTCTTTGTTCATAAAAGCATAAAAGCAAAGACGACGAAAATGATGTCGCTGCACGAATTTTATACTTAGATTGTGGAAACCAGCTGAACTTACAGGAAAACGTGTTAGGAGAGAAAGGAGAAAAGACGTCCGTTCGCTGGACTACCAACTATTTATTGATTGGCCCTCCTCTTCTTCTACTAGTGTTGAGGCTGTCCTTTTCACGTCTTCTTTTCTTCTCTTTCTTTCTTGATCTTCCTGTACCACCTTGGGCATTTGCGTTTCGCAGGAACTTCCTTTCGCTTTCCTGTAGAGCAATAGACGGTGAACTGACGCAGTGATCTCCTTTTTCTTCAATGGTTAAGGCCTCGAGTATTTCCCGTGCGAACCGGTCTTTGTGGTGAGCTAGTATGGTTACCGTGTCGAGCTTGGCCTCGCACATGCATACTCTACAATGAGCTGCCAAGTGTCCTGGTGCAGTCATGTTTCTTAAGTTGGCTGCATGCTCTCGCGCTCGGTCATTTATACAACGTCCCGTTTGTCCAATGTAACTGCGTCCACATGACAGTGGTATGTTGTATATGACCCCATTTTCGCATGGAACGTATTTTGTCCTGTGTTTGGTGCCACAGCTGCCTGTATTGTTAGCCTGGGCCTAGATTCACCTTCCTGCACATTGCGTGTGCCTTGTTGGGTGCCGAGCATATAACATTTACGCCTTGTCTGCTTGCGATCTTTTTCAACTTATGAGTTACCCCATGAATATATGGGATAACCGCAAAAGGTGACCGTAAGATCTTCTTTGGTGTATCGAGGTTATTGCTTTGACAAGTTTTTTTGATGTTGCGGCAAATCTTTTCGCAGATGGAGGCCAGGAAGGGTTTCGGATATCCGGCCTCAAGAAGCCTGGACATTTGGTTCTCAAAGCTTTTTCCCGTTTGGTGGGGGCAAGTCTTTCTGAGGCTGGCTGAAAGAGCTGCAGTGGCGACACCTTGTTTTACTATTTTGGAATGTTCAGATTCGAAGGGTAGGAATCCTTTCCCCGATCGCGCTTCATATCTCCAACACAAATGTTCTTTTTGGAAGTTCAAGGCCAAATCAAGAAACCGTATGGAATTATTAACAGGGAGCTCGTAGGTGAATGTGAGCCCCATGCAGCTATTTTGGAAATGCCTGAGGGTGGTGTTGAGGCATCCGTCTGCTGTTTCATCAACTCCAGTTGTACACAAAATAAGAAAATCGTCAACGTACCTGAAAATGGCAGCAACTCGCGTGTCTTTTAAAACTTGTTGTATGGCTATCCCACACGCGGCGAGAAAGATGTCGCACAAATATGGGGCCACTTTTGAACCAATGCAAACTCCACTCTTCTGGACAAATTGCCGATGTTGGTGGGTTACTACCGTTGCGGACAAATAGTACATTAAAACCTCCAAGAAGGTGTCTAGGCTAACACCTGCTGCATTTTGGAACTCCGCGAGGCCTTGGTTTTCGATGGTATTTCTGAGGACCTGTGCAAGCCTTGCTTGAGGAATAGAGTAATACATGTCCTGTACGTCCAAGGAAAACCCCGAGACGATGTTGTTTCCTTGTTCCTGTAGATAGGATATCACTCGCTCCGAGTTTGGTATGTGGAATGGGTCTGCAAGGTGTATTTTGGAGAGATGTTGGGCCAAATACCTTGAAACACATGCTTGCCACGTTGTTTTTCTGACACTATGGCCCGAAAAGGAACCCCTTCTTTGTGAGTCTTGGCGGAGAAAAACACCGTAAGCTTGTCATTTTTAGCGGCTTTGATCTTGGTGCAAAGGCTGGCTTGTTGATTTTCGTGTAAGAGGTTTAAGATGTTCCTTTTTGCTGCGTTGGTTCGTTTTTCGTCTACATTTATAAAATTCTTGACGATAGCTTGATGGGCCTTTTCTCCATATGCATCTGAACCAAGAACAACGAAACCTCCTTCTTTGTCAGAGACGCATAACTTAAGATCCTTGCTTCGCAATTCGTGAATGGTCGGATTTGAAGCTCATCTGTTTTGCCATTCCCCTCGCTGTGACGAGGCTTTCAACGGAGAACCTATGGATTCGAAGTTTCCTCACCATATGGCGTCATCATCTGAGGAGCACATCGACTAGCCATGGGGAGCGTTGGGAAAACTCCACTCCAGGTGATCGGGAACATACAAATTTCAACAACAGCCTAGACAGGTTGCTGGAACAATGGACCGAAGTTCGCCATAGCTCCCAAGCTCGAGGCAGTAGACAACGTCGCTCTCCTACGGCTGATAGCTGCCAAGGCTCCCCAAGGAAAAGGCCCTCAGATCACTTGATGAGGGCATTCAAACCTTTGAAAACCTCGTACACCAGGGGAAGGCAAAGATGAGCTTCAAATCCACCATTCACGAATTGCGAAGCAAAGATCTTAAGTTATGCGTCTCTGACAAAGAAGGAGGTTTCGTTGTTCTTGGTTCAGATGCATATGGAGAAAAGGCCCATCAAGCTATCGTCAAGAATTTTATAAATGTAGACGAAAAACGAACCAACGCAGCAAAAAGGAACATCTTAAACCTCTTACACGAAAATCAACAAGCCAGCCTTTGCACCAAGATCAAAGCCGCTAAAAATGACAAGCTTACGGTGTTTTTCTCCGCCAAGACTCACAAAGAAGGGGTTCCTTTTCGGGCCATAGTGTCAGAAAAAACAACGTGGCAAGCATGTGTTTCAGGGTATTTGGCCCAACATCTCTCCAAAATACACCTTGCAGACCCATTCCACATACCAAACTCGGAGCGAGTGATATCCTATCTACAGGAACAAGGAAACAACATCGTCTCGGGGTTTTCCTTGGACGTACAGGACATGTATTACTCTATTCCTCAAGCAAGGCTTGCACAGGTCCTCAGAAGTACCATCGAAAACCAAGGCCTCGCGGAGTTCCAAAATGCAGCAGGTGTTAGCCTAGACACCTTCTTGGAGGTTTTAATGTACTATTTGTCCGCAACGGTAGTAACCCACCAACATCGGCAATTTGTCCAGAAGAGTGGAGTTTGCATTGGTTCAAAAGTGGCCCCATATTTGTGCGACATCTTTCTCGCCGCGTGTGGGATAGCCATACAACAAGTTTTAAAAGACACGCGAGTTGCTGCTATTTTCAGGTACGTTGACGATTTTCTTATTTTGTGTACAACTGGAGTTGATGAAACAGCAGACGGATGCCTCAACACCACCCTCAGGCATTTCCAAAATAGCTGCATGGGGCTCACATTCACCTACGAGCTCCCTGTTAATAATTCCATACGGTTTCTTGATTTGGCCTTGAACTTCCAAAAAGAACATTTGTGTTGGAGATATGAAGCGCGATCGGGGAAAGGATTCCTACCCTTCGAATCTGAACATTCCAAAATAGTAAAACAAGGTGTCGCCACTGCAGCTCTTTCAGCCAGCCTCAGAAAGACTTGCCCCCACCAAACGGGAAAAAGCTTTGAGAACCAAATGTCCAGGCTTCTTGAGGCCGGATATCCGAAACCCTTCCTGGCCTCCATCTGCGAAAAGATTTGCCGCAACATCAAAAAAACTTGTCAAAGCAATAACCTCGATACACCAAAGAAGATCTTACGGTCACCTTTTGCGGTTATCCCATATATTCATGGGGTAACTCATAAGTTGAAAAAGATCGCAAGCAGACAAGGCGTAAATGTTATATGCTCGGCACCCAACAAGGCACACGCAATGTGCAGGAAGGTGAATCTAGCCCAGGCTAACAATACAGGCAGCTGTGGCACCAAACACAGGACAAAATACGTTCCATGCGAAAATGGGGTCATATACAACATACCACTGTCATGTGGACGCAGTTACATTGGACAAACGGGACGTTGTATAAATGACCGAGCGCGAGAGCATGCAGCCAACTTAAGAAACATGACTGCACCAGGACACTTGGCAGCTCATTGTAGAGTATGCATGTGCGAGGCCAAGCTCGACACGGTAACCATACTAGCTCACCACAAAGACCGGTTCGCCCGGGAAATACTCGAGGCCTTAACCATTGAAGAAAAAGGAGATCACTGCGTCAGTTCACCGTCTATTGCTCTACAGGAAAGCGAAAGGAAGTTCCTGCGAAACGCAAATGCCCATGGTGGTACAGGAAGATCAAGAAAGAAAGAGAAGAAAAAGAAGACGTGAAAAGGACAGCCTCAACACCAGTAGAAGAAGAGGAGGGTCAATCAATAAATAGTTGGTAGTCCAGCGAACGGACGTCTTTTCTCCTTTCTCTCCTAACACGTTTTTCTGTAAGTTCAGCTGGTTTCCACAATCTAAGTATGTACAACCAACTAGCTCAGCTCCTTCCCATTGCAACGAATTTTGTAAACGTTTGCGGTAATCAATAATGTAACTCATAAGCTTACCATATGTATGTCCAGGTAATTAAGTACCACGGTTCGTGACTTAGGGCAAGTAATACGAATAAAATTACCTCAATATTCTGAACCTATAACAGTGGCGTTTTCAGTGCGACTGTGTAAAGACAAACTTTTTGTTTAACACTACTAACTTTGATCATCTATCGCTGAAGACATGACATAACTCATCATACACTCTCAGAAAAAAAGGGTATATTCTTACACTCCTTGTCCCATATACGACACCCCAAAACTTCAGTTCGACGTACAGCGCGCTGACGTCGAACCGACGGTACCAACTTTCACGAGCGGCTTGATAGCCGAGTGGTACAACTTATTAAAATAGCTAATGTACGTGTTACTGACTACAAAAAAAAGTAATCGGGGTTTTCTTGGCGGCCCTACTGCAAAACCTCAGTGTTGTTTTTCGTGTAGTCTTTGATACGTACTTTAGCTGTTTAATGAGGTATATATCACCGTTCTCAAGCCCCTCGTATAAAGTTGTTGCCGTCTGTTCGACGTCAGTGCGCTGTACGTCGAACTAAAGTTTTGGGGTGTCGTATATGGGACAAGGGGTGTAAGAATATGCCCTCTTTTTCCTGAGAGTGTACTCCGTTTCACATTTAAGCCTGAACGCATCCAACACTACGTTCGAGCCAATCAAGCAGGCGCCAAAAGTAAACAGTCATCATCCTCTTTGTCCGTCTGTTGTCACCAACTAAACCAACGTTTTAGACGGAGGAAGAAAACGGCTTGCGAGAAGAGTCCAGCCGTTTGAGCAGTCTTCACTCGACCGACCGGTGGATTTCGTTTGAGCAATGGATTTCGTTTGAGCAACCAAGTTTCGCGGCAGACCAAGCACCGAATGGACCGATCTCACCAACCAGCTTAGCTATACTATATACGCCGCCGCTGCCGCGGGATGCATCGAGGGAACTTTTAAGCTGCGCTCAAACTGACATTTTGTTTGTCATCCGAATGTGCACTCCCGTTCTACGGGCCTCTGGGTGTTGGTGGACCCTGCAAAATAAATAAATAAATAAATACAAAGGACGCGGAATTCGCTTCAGACATGATGACAGAATTCTCCGAGGAGACGCCTGAATCGTGTTCGAAGCGCTTCATGATACATTTGAATGGTCCCAACATGTCTGCAGACGGTATTTGTATGACCAATGCGACATGGACCGTCATTAAAAGCAAGAAAAACGCCCCCCGACAGTGTCTTCAGACTGTCTTTTGTATGATGTACTAGCGATGCCGCGCCGCGGTTTTAGTCTTTCTGCCCATGGGGCGACCTTGTTGTTTCGGGAGCGCAGAGCGCGAGGCGACACAAGCACTGCCACTTGTCATCTGTGCAACAAGCATACCCATGCTTTTGCGGGCCGGTATTCTACTGTGTTGAAACAGAGACAATAACATATTTATTTATTTATTATTAAAATTTTGCTGCCATCGCGCCTGCGCCGAACGATTAGTGAGATCGGTCTATTGATGACGCGCCACTTTGACTTCCCTTTCAGGGAAACTGGCACCCCTCCGTGACATGTGGCTCCAAAGACGCGTCTCAGTTTTTCGCCACTTATACAGAGACGCGAACTTATGAAAAGTCCATTTCAGGTTTTCTTTTTGGTAATAATGTCGCAGCATGCCGGCACTGTTCACCGAACCCACAATCGCGGTGACGACGAAGGGTAGAAAAGTATAAGGAAAGGGTAGTTGTGTACCTGTGCCGTGAACTCCAGATACATAATTTCCAGCACTAAGAGAAAAACCATACTGTTCAGAAAGACTAGTCCTTGCAAGCACGTGCACAAAAGACACACGTAGTTTACCCGAATACGCGATTTCTGATTTTATTTTTGTCTTGCACGCCCGAAGGACTGCAAACATTGCACATAGCCTGCGGCCTTCTGTTTAATGTACGGCTTTGCAATACAGAAGCGCCTCTGGTAGTGTGCCGATGATTTCCAAACATTTTCTCAAAGGAAAGATGGAAGAATCGTTTGAAACCACCCGCGACAATTCCCCTTCCCCTTGAGTGCTTACTGGTAGCTTTATAGAAGGTGTTCAATATTAAGTTTCAAACCCTTTTTCTAAAAATGAAAGGACGTGAATGCTACACTCTTGTGCGTTCTGTGCAAGTTGTCATGTACTTCCAGGGGGACATTCACGATAAGTCGGATCATTAGTGAGTCAATTACTAATTGGATAAATAAATAATGAGTCACTAATTAGTTAGGTAGGTAACAAATTATTCCGTTATTTAATTACACATTCGACTAATTATTCCGTCAATTTTCGAAACACTTGAAGAAGGCAGGCAGCGCGGGCGCGATTCCCACGTGTTGAAGTGTTCCTCTAAAATTGACCGATTGAGTGGCTTTCGATGACGCTTAACTAGTTTCTAATTTTAACCCTATACTTATTTTCACTAATTAGAGAGCTCATCAACAAGTTTTAGTTCATTATCCGACTTATCGTGACGGTTAGCCCCCATGTATAATGTTCCCCATGGTCTATCCTGCACAGAAGAAAAAAGTGTATACCTTTCACCACTTTTATTTTTTTCAATGAAAAAAAATGTAAAACTTTGTTTACCGCTGCGGTGGCGCTGCTGTCGGCATGGTGCATGCGCAGACGTTTCACCTCACGTGAATGTGGTTTTCGCGCGAGCGCAGTGCCCACACCTGGCGTCGGAAACGCGAACTTGTTTCTGGGCGCAGATTGAATTCTTGCATCCACACAGTACCCAAAAGGGGTCGATGATTTAGATACACAGACGAGACTATGCGTTCTTTGCTGCTCCGGCGTTGACCCGCCGTCTTGAACCCGAATAGCCGAGGCCACGTCTTGGGAAGGGACGTGATTACAGCGCCGAGTTAGTCAAGGACGGGATTAGTTCCTTCTTAGGCACAGGGGAAATCTCTTTCGGGCGTCTCGAGACTCTGTTAACGTCCCGCTCGCAATGCTGCCTGTCATCGCAAAACAATTCCCCCAAAACATTGTTTTTTTCCCTCAGTGATATGTCAAAAAAAGAAGACAGGACAGTAGCGAAGGCTCGGTGCACGCTCCGACGAGCCATTAATTGTCCACGAAAGGGCAACAACAACAATGAAATCTCGTATCATTCGACCAGACACGGGCTCCCGAAAATATTTTGCTCGAACGTAATCATTTCTTTTATCACGTCTGCCACAACTTCATTAGTGGAGCCACTCAGTGCTATGGGAGCCAAAAAACATATGGCGCATTCATTCCGTCCAGGAGGACTTTATTGTCACTACTCCGTGAGTTCACTGAATAAGCTTCCCCAGTTCAGTGTAGGCTCGCTCTTTGCCAGTTAGAAGTGTGGGAGGACAATTCACTCCCGTTCTCGTTCGATGGAAGCGCGCCACAATGGGGGCCCGAAGCTGTAAAATACTCCACATGTAGCGAGTTGCATGTTAGTTAAGTACTTTGAGCACATATTCCAAAATCTTCAAATAATCAATTTGAAAACGGATTCGAGGACGCTACCGGAAGTATTTCTGTCGGTGCCCATGATTATTCACGACGACTCTATACTATTCAAAAATACACATGGTGGGTTCAGACGCCTGATCAGAGCCATATGCAAGAAAATAACGTAAATCGGCTCGATGCAAAGGTCATGGAAAGTAGGTAACCGCCCCATTTGTCCACTGGTGGTACAGGAAAGGCAACTCGCCGATTTTTGTTTGTCTACGAAATGTTGTAAACGGTTTTACTCGATATGTGAGGCACTTCACGAGATCTAAAAACGCCACAAACAATATTATTATCAGGGTACTGTGTGATTCACGTTAAAGACCCTAGACTAACAGTGGTACTGTGCTGGCTACATTTTTCATCGATCGCGTAAACCACTGTCGTCATATCTCAATGGTAAACCGAGCTTACACTGTCTAAACACAAACTTTAAATACGCGTACTTACAGCGGTAGCTCTTAGTGCCCCTTCACGGCGAAAAATTGTCACGCACGAACGCAAAACTCCACTCTACAGACAGAGGCTACGCTCTCCCTCTTCCAGTTGTTCCTCGCACACGGCAAGGCTCTCTCTCGCTCCCCCCACCCCTCCCTCACCTCCTGTAGGTCGACGCTGTCCTTGCTCCGGCGACGCTCTCCCTCCCTCCCTCTCTTCTTCCACCCCCCCCCCCCTCCCCGGTCCCTTCCTGCAGCCGCTATTGCGAAATACCCACGTGGTCGCGCTGTGCGGACACGCTCCCTCGCCTCCCCACTGCCGCCGCCCAGGTTCCGTTCTCGTGTGCTCTCCGCGCCTCTACAGAACAGCTCGCGCACGTCTTCCATTGCAGGCGCGGTTAGGGGCCTGCGTTCTGAAAGAGCGTGCCAGCCAAAAGAAAAGCACGTCTGTGTCGTTCTCCAACACATGCAACATCTCGCACAATCGTTCCACCGAAGCACACATCTTCTCACACACGTCTCCTACATCAAGTTCTACTGGAAGTAAAGAGCCCATTGCAAACATTGAACAGCACACTGGCTCAAGGCAAACTCTTTCAACATGCCTTTCCACAACGCAGCGGGTACCGCTGTCAATCGCAGCACCTTTTTGTGTAATCGCTTGCATCTTTTTTTTTTAAGGTAACGATTGTGCTTATTTGTTAGCCTTCATAACATTCGGTTTGTATGTTGTTTTTTCTCCTTTAGCCCGAGAAAAGTCTACAAAAAGTTACATTCAACCGCTTCAAATGCAACTGTTGCAGTAGTCATGACATCAATTACTTGAGTGGCAACCGACTATAACGACAGGTCCCGGGAACCGACAACGCAACGCGCTTTGCTTCTCTCATCAATCCTGAACTCGTAACTCGAAGAACTCGAGGTACTCGCTCCCAAGCGATGATCGCCCAACAGACGTTCGTTAAATAAAATGTAAGGGCGCAAACGAGCTGGTGTAGATTGCACATGGTTGAAAAAACCCCGAGATTGCAGGTACGACACAACACTAAAAAGCCTCTAAAATAGAGACTTTTTAGTGTTGTGTCGTTTACCCGCAGTCTCGGGGTTTTTTCAACCAGACGTTCGTTCCCGTTCTTGAGGTCGTCCCGAACCGGCCAAGTTGCCCATCTGCAGCAGATACTCCCGACGCCATATTATGGACAGTCTATAACATGCTGCTATCTAAACCTAAGCGTAATACATGTTACTTTTAACTCGAAGGTTACGTTCGAATTTCAAAAGACGAGATTTTCGGGCGTGCTGGAGTGGCTCGATTTGCAGACCTATACAGCAGATGGGCCAGAAGTCATTTTAAGGTACGCACCAACTCGCCGCAGTCCGCACCTTCTAGGACAAACCTGACTGCTAACGAGTTCAACGAGCGTGTCGACGTGATCACCAAGAATATGAATATGAACTGGAAGCTCGCATACGTGTCTGTCTTCGTTCCTCCTTTGTGTTTAGCTTTCACATCATTAAAATCCGCGGTCACACTGTGAATACATCAGAGACAGTCTGCAGAATACGGCTAAGGCGTGTGACGTCCACGTTCCGTGACGTTCCCTCCACTTCCCAATGGCGTCCTCTGTACAAGTTTTCTACCAAGGAATCCTCGAAGCAAGTTTCCGATGGGAGGATGGTTTACCAAAATTGATGGATTATGAAGATAGGTATTTTATAGTTCGGTGATTCTAGTCCAATAATGGCCTGTCCAAAAGACCCGTTTTCAAAGCGGTAAAAAGAAAAGTATGCTGCTTCGAAAGCCTCAAGCAATCGGCAAAGTAACGGTTACTCTTCGAAGTAACGGCCCATTACTTTTCTTCTCAAGTAATCGAGTAATCTAATTGAATACTTTGTTTTTAACAAAGAGTAAATGTTAGAGTAATCGATTTTTTTTTCTTCTTTCGAGTAACATGTGCAAGATTGATTAGAGGTCACGCTTTCAGTTTTGACAGTAAAGCCTCCCAGCCTCTCGCACCAAATATTTGAAAAATCTGTAGCTTCGCGAAATAAACGCATCGTGACTCGCAATCTGGTTTGCTAGTTCCGACGCGTCTGTGGAGGCGTTCGACTAATTTTAGGCCAAATCAGCGACTATAACAAATTTTGCCGGAGCTTCCCTTTTAACTTGGAGGCGACGCTCGAAGTCCAAAAACACGAGAACAATGACGGCAAGTGAGACGAGGACATCGGGCGGCGACAAAGAGCGCGCGCACACGCCTCGGCGCAACTCCGCATCGACCGCGAGTAGCCAACTCCGCAACGAGCTGCGAACTTGCGAACTGGGCTCCCTTCCGGGGAACGGCCGTTCTGCGGCTTCGCGAGCCGAGCGTTGAGCCGGAAATCCATTAGTTGCGAGGCCTTCCTCGCTCCGGTGCAATCGGGAAAGGCTCAGAGAGACCTACTCTGATCACCGACGCCGCGGCGCCAGATTGCCGTATTCGCGCGGGAAGGACGGGACCGGTGTCGAAGAGTGCCCATCTCCCACCTCCAAGGAGCACAATGTGGTGCCGTCAAAACGGTTATAACCGCAGTCATACATCGTACAGGAGCCACGGTCTTCGCAGCAGATATGATGACCCATTTCAAACCGCGGACATGCATTAATAGGGATATCTGACACCACCCCAATAACATTTTATTTTCTGTTTTTGAACAAAGGCGATCTCAATATAGTGTCGGAAGACTACCCATATTAATATTTTGCCACTAATGCCAATAAACGGCTACTGCTCGAAACCTGAAACCGAAACCTGCGCAGGGAGGTCGACAGTGTTGAGGTACAGTTTGCCGTGCGATTGCTTAGCAGTTCTGTTTGTTCCGCTCGCTGTTCTCCACTTCAGGATGAGTTGTTTTGTATATTGAAGAATTGGAAATTAGTAGTGAGTGCCCGTGGTGAACGCCAGTGATCGGCTCCGAAAAGAATACCCCCAAGATGTCGCGTGAAGAGCTGCTTCACAGGTTCTGCATCCCAAAGTGGCTTTGTGCGGCAGAGTCTGCACAAGTTTCCGAAAGATCAACGGGATCGGGACCAATGGCTGGCTGCAATTCCTGCAGAACAGTTACGGGCACCTCGGAAAGCGGACGCTACCCTATTTATATGCTCCTTGCAATTTGCGGAAAGTGACTACATTGAGTTCGCAGGTGTCAAAAAGGGAGTCCCATACCATTTAGTTCAGCAACGTTTTGTCCACAACAGCTTTTTTTAGTGATAATTGTAAAAAAGAATTTTTAAATATCGCGAAATGTTTAATGAAAAAAAAAAAAGTATTCCCACACTTTGGACTGAACAAGGGACCGCTGTGTGCGAAGGAGACACCTTTCCACTGAGCTACTCTAGAGCTTTAAATACTCGTTTTATACGAGACCCAAAAGGGGTCTCGTATAGCTCTTTTAGATAGGTGCCCGACGACCTCTCAGACTTCGAAAAGGAAATCGTCAAGCGGGCAAAACAACTGGCTTCGGTGTCTGTGTACCGTATGAGTTTCGGTCGTGACTCCGCCGGGGGCAGGCTTTCACGCAGAACCGGCGTGACGTAGTCCCCCACGTCGCCTTCAGAAAAGTCTACCGCGCGTTCTCTTCGACCTCAGACTGTTTCAGAGGATTTGAGATCGCTGAAAGGGCCCTAAGAAAACTTAAAAACTCGAAAGTGAAGCATCGCCTGCTCACAGCGATAGGCGGCACGCACGGAGGAGAGAGCAGTTGTTCGCGGGACGCGGGCGAGCACGGCACTTCGGTATGGGAAGGCTCGGAGCCGTGAGAGAAACTCGAGTTGCAGGACGACTCAAATCTTTGACGTCACTGCACTGGCGCGGATCACGCGGGAACTTAGAAATCGGCTTTTGGATATATATATATATATATATATATATATATATATATATATATATATATATATATACGCAAGTACTGTGTTCACAACTTTCGAATATTTGAGAATCAAGTCCAGGCCTCGTTTTCAATCGTTTCCGATAACTGAAAAAAATTGACCTGCCAGTGGCCTTTTAAGCATGTGCTAAGCATGTCTCATTCCTACGAACACGCATGGAGAAAATTTTTGCACGACCAGTGTGACACGACTGCCACACAAGAAAGAAACACGCCACAGACAATAGAAAGTTGTAGGGAAGCGCTTTTGCACGCCCGATACGGTAAGATGCGCATATGCGTGTCTCTCGGTGGTAGCGGATGCGCTGTTCGTACCGGAGCGACCCATCGTACCATATCGGATGTGCGTAAACGATTCCCTAAAACTCCCTAGTGTTTGCCGATTGTCTCTTGTACGCTGTATTAGCGATGTGACCGCGGCTTTACGAAGCATCAATAATAAAACAACAACAAATCTTTTCTCGTTAACTATAAAACAAAAGCAAACTTAGTTTTACTAAGATCTAATGTAGTAGGCGTTACCGAAAAAAAAAAGTTATTTGTTATTTGCAAATAAAAGGAACGCGCATTACCGACCTACGTTACCTCCAAAATAAATGGAAGGCGTTACCGTTACCGATAAAAAGTAACGCAGGAAACTATTTGCGCCATCTTTCTTGAAATGTTAACACGTTTTACTGTTTTGACGTTACAGGTATGCATAAGCGCTAACATTTCGAGAAACAATATGTCCATCCAGAAACCGAACATAATTACCTTATTTTCTTTTTTTTTTTACGGTTCCACCTAAGAAGAAACGCAAAGAAAAACACAAAAACTCAACATGTTATATAACTTGGCGGCTAAACCACAAAAGAAAAAAAACGTTGAGCCTTTCCACTTTGGTGAAGAAGGAAGACCAGCGAAGCTGTGCTATGGTGGGAATGAAGTAATGGTCGGCCGCAAGTCGGCAAGCCAGAGTGGAAAGGCTCGAAAGGTTGCGCCATCTATGAGCGACGGCGGCAAGCGGACAACCGGCAAACACAACACTCTGACAGCTACCGCCATCTATGAGCGACGGCGGCAACCAGAGTTTTGTGTCGACATTTCTTTGCGGGGGACACGATCCTGGGGAAACTAGCCCTTAACAGCTCCGCTGTAGAAACCCGTCACACATCACCCGCGACCTCGACACATCACACTCCCGACCGCCACCTCGGACACGCGAGAACTTCCACTCCTCCAGCAACGCGGTAATCCCGACAGCCAATCTTAACACACTCCGAAATGCCGGCCCGGTTAAAGCTCTTCAAACCGAAGTACGCCCGAGGCCGTTAGCTAACACAGCTGAGAACCACCGAGCATCTCCTCAGTCGCGCGTGGCGTGTTCACCTGAGCGAAAAGGGACCGCGCAGCGAGATGTGCTCCGAGAAAAGGCGAAAGGAACGCACAAAAACGCCCCGGGAGTGAGGGAAACGAGGTCCGGAGGCGAGCGGGATTAGCGACGGGCTGGACAAACACGCATCCTCCAGAAAGCCCACCCGAGCGTCGTCGAATGGAGGGAGCGCTAATCTTCGTCCACAAGCAAAGTGGCAGCGTTCCTCCGGAGGCCACTCACACGCAGCACCGGCGCGCAGTCTTGATGGCCTCTTGAGAACGACGAAAAAGCCGTTCAGATGACGAAGCCGTTTCTACACTCCGTTGTAGCTTGCGATGGCACCAAGAGGACGCTAGGAGCCATCGGAGCCAATCCAATGAGGTGGTTGTAGAGTCACGTGACCCACGGGAAGGGCGCAGCGACGCCAGGGACGCGCAGTCACGTGATCCGGTCGCAGCACTTATTGGCTGCAGGATGACTCGTAGCGTCTGCTATGGTTCATCGTAAGGTGAAGCGGTGCATTGCCGTTCGCGCCGACCGGGCACCGCTCCGGAGAGGAAGACAGCCATTGGGCATGCGCAAACAAACCTAAAATTAACGTCCTCCCAGGAAGAAGAAAGAAAGAAACAAACAAAAACGAGAAAATACCTCATCTTTTTTTTTCTCTTCGTCGGTTTTCATCTTTTAAACGGCTAAACCAAATATAATCAGGTCCCCCCGCTCCCGTGTACCGCGGTGTCCTCCTCTTCCTGATTTGATGCTCGGATAGTTCGCTGAAAGATTGCTCTCTTTTGTGTGTGCTTGTTTCTTTCTCATCTTTCCTTTCTTTGTTCTCTCGTTTAAGCCCGCCCTTGTTTGCATTCCTCTCCGGAGGAGCGCGGGGACGTGGCGAGCCCTTGTCTGGAAAACCGCTTCTGTCTCTCGCCGCCGAGTATAATCAAAGAAAAACAACTAAAGAGAGACCGCGAACGAGGAGGGAGGGCACAGGTAGTAGTAAGTGGAACGACGGGGCTGGTCGGCGGGCCCGAGGATCCACCAAGAGGCGTCGACGTCGGCCTTTGACCGCCGACCTGGAACAAGTTCCCCTTGTTTCGCGGGCCCCGCTGCCCTTCCCTCCATAAATAAGCTCCGATTCACCTTACGAGATGGGCCGCAGCGGGCGCTACGAGCCGTCCCGGCCAATCCAGCGCGGGAACGTGTCACGTGGCTCTGCTCCCCGCGCGTTTTTGCACAAATCCCTAAGGTCACGTGACACTCGGGAGACATCGGATTGGCTTAGGTCGGACGTGGTGTCCCTCTGCGGTTCAGCGTAAGGAGAAACGGTGTGTGTGTGTGGTCGCCCTCTGTCCGCACCTGCCGGGCCTCGGGCGATGCGTTCCGGGATTAGAACTTTGAATTGTTATTTCTTCTTTTTTTATGTGTGCGCATGTAGTTCTTTTATTCTCTACGGCCACGGAGAGACGTTTAAACGGAAAAACACAAAGAAGTCAGGGTAGGGACAATCCGAAGCCGCTATGCGTCGGTTGAGGCAGGCGAGATTGGGTTTGCGAGCTGATACTCGCGAGAGATAACCGCAGCAGCTTCCTAGTAAATTGCTACGAATCCGGTCACCTGCCACATCGGTTGCAAGCACTGCCGTGTTTGGAATAAGAAACGGTCAGAAGTGCTGTTAGGGATCGGCTTTGTTTGTGTTGCGACTTAATGGCTTGGCCGAAACCTCAAGCGATGCTCTAAAGCCGGGGCCACACAATGCATGCTCATAGACCATGCAAAGGAGAGTTTGCAAACACGAGTCACCGCAACATTCGTGGTTCGAATGCCGCTTGCCAAAGTTTCTTGAATTCATTGCCACGCGGCACTCGAAGCACGGATCTCGCGGGAGGGGGGGGGGAGGACTTTTGTTCAAATCGGTAGGCAGGCTGTCTTTT
>JAZHYW010032075.1:0-10729 GCA_037355805.1 Ixodes ricinus | reverse complement strand
TTTTCATTTACCTAAGGTACACTTCGGTACATCATAGCGCACATTTTCTCGGTTTCATGTAAGAATATATGTGTTCTTAGCAAAAAAAGTGATGAGTGACATTTCCTCCAATTTGTACTAATCGAAGAGCTTGAGATAGGCAGACAAATTTTATAAAAAATAAAATAAAAAATAACAACTGAACGTAAAGAAATAGCGTGACGTCTATTATCAAAACATAATTTTTAAGGAACACCGAAGAAATGGGGACAAAACCGGGGGTGACAACAGTACATGGTGTAACATTAAATCTTGTCTACTAGGATCACAGACTCAAATCGAAAATCTTAACGGTTTTCGTTGTGGTTATGGTTACTGTTATATTGAAGAGTTTTAGCAGATCAGTTGCAATGCCTCCAATAATTATACCCGATAAAGAACAATGCATGTGCAAAGGCATCAGCGGAGTATTGTATATCGTTATCAAATTTATCAAAACGATCTTCTAGATGTCCCTATTTATCAAATCGGTTTCGGCTAGGATTTTTCGCTGCTCCGGTTTTCATATTTCGGTTACTATATAAACGCTCCTTAAAACGTTTTTTGTTTGTGAGAAAACAAACTGAGAAATGAATATCAGTATGTTGCTGGTTCCTAAGAATGTATTACTCCAGAAGTTGAAACCATCTTTCGTTTGAAATGTTTGTTTTATTCAACGCTAGCTATTTTATTTCTGATATATTGTACCCATTATAACACACAATTTGTCGGCGAGTGAAACAGAATCGGGTCGACTCACCGTTAAAAAAGCTAATATGTGTTTTGCTTCTCCTGATTGGTCAGGAATCTGAAATATATATATATATATATACATATATATATATATATATTGTTAACTTCTAAGGCGTTTATAATTTATTATCACTGCCGATTTTGTTTAAGAGTAATAGGCTACACACAAACAAATATCCTAAAAAACCGTCTTTAGCAGAAAAAAAAAATGCCTCTCGGTGGGGCGGGAACACTTGAAAACAATCCTATGACCAATTTGTTGTTACTCGAAAATTCTTCCTTCCTTCTTTAATATTACAGTTTAAAAGCATTGCTGGGCGCAAGTTCGTCTGCTTCTTAGTAGATTTCAATGCTGGCTACCCTGAGGTGCTACGCACTTGCCTTCTAGTCAGAGTGAATAAGATATGGGCGTTCTGATGTCACTGCAACCCGAGCGCAAGAAGCAGACAAACTTCCGCTCTCCATACCATTCAAACATTTTGTTGTCGAAAATGTAACATAGAATGGAAAACGCCAGACATTATTGACAAATCAAAACCTCCCGTCTGGGTATACAGACAGTACGATCAACGTGTCGACAACGTTCCTCTCCTTCAAAGTTACAGGGCTCTTCCGGAAACGTGCTGACACGAACCAACTGACAACGGACCATGTTTTGTTAGCTTTCCGTTAGTCTGACATCGTAATGGCGTTGACAACGTTTTTGTTTGTTTTTTTTTCCCGTGAAGTCACGTGTTTGTCTTATTTTAAATATATTATACTTGAGGCCTAGGAGTTCGTCGAATCTAACATGTCTCTGAGTAGAATAGCAGCGGGCTCGGGTTCTATACGGCGTCCATATTACTTGTCAAACGCCTGAAGCTATCGAGTTCCCTCCGGCGGTGTCTTGTCATATGCCTTGCTTCGGCGCTCCTGCTTACCGACTCGTAGCATCTGGTGCTTGCCAGATTATGCTAAAATGAAGTCGAGTGTAGTTTGCCCTCAACTACTCCCACAACAGATACCGCATGCCATTTCCTTTCGACTGTGCTGTACTTGGCCCATTATATTAACTGGAAATGAACGGCTCGACCAGACAAAGGAGAAGAATAAAAAAAAAATACGGACCGACTGCCGTTCGCTTTTTCTGCATGTTTGTTGTGTCTTGGTTTAGATATCCGTTCAAGTTATTCTCGTCGCACAAGATATGGCTGTGGACAACCTTTTGTGGCAATTTAACAAGGCGAGAGCACGTGCACAACTGTAATAGCCTTTGATACATGCACCCCTGTACTTTAGATTGAATATCCACAGAAATTTGTTCACGAGTATAGTCAAAGTATTGTACCCATTCACCGGTTTTATTAACAAAGAACGTCGCGTAAATGGTACGCACGAAACGTTCTTCAGCAATAATAAATTTATATTTGTCAATTTCTCTATTGTTAACGACGGACTTTAGCTGAAAGCTATATAATTTTAATATAGTTCAGAATATTGCTAGCCGTTATTCGTTGTTAGAGTGCAACAAAAATATTATTTAAGGTTTTTATTTTACCGATTCTCGTATGGTGTGTCCTCCGTTTCGAGGCGTGCGGTTAAAACAAAAATTAAGGTGACTGTTGGCAGAGTCTTGACATCATTGGCCAATGATGCCCTCTTTGAGAGAATTTTCTTCACAAGTCGAAAGTGCGATGTCAATATTTATAGGAAGACAGACTGCAAGAGGGATAAGACGTGCAACGTGAAACACATACGCAATAGTGCGCTGTGTAAATGTTTAATGAGACAACTTTATCAAGTGTCACAAGTCGAAAATAAGAACAAGACTGCCTTTTAGCTTAGTGTGAGAGGCACATCTTCTGTTGAATATTTAAATGTATTTAAAGGTTTTCTGAAGTCTAGGAAGCGTATTCACGTACGTACTGCCTTTCGTCGCCATTTTTCAGATGACGACCACTTGCTTTAACTAAGACCGAACCTTTTCTGTACTCGTATGTGTAGTCCATGACCCGAAATTTACGGAATGTATCCACTCAAGTTTTATTTTATTATGTTGCCGTAGAAGCTGCAAGAACTTCAGGAAGTTAACAGAGTTGGCAAGTTTGATGAGCCAGGATATCTTATCCTAGGAGTTGGTCTATATGCTCCAAGGACTGGCGCTGTTTATGGCTATCTGCGAGACATTCTCCGGTAAGTCCTTATCAAGTGATCTATACACAGGTTTACACCAGAATCTTGCCGAAGTGGTCGAGTAGTTATCTATGATCATGTCCAATGAGCAATCCAATAGCACCGTAATTTTCTCAGCTTAAGTCGCGGGTTTCTTTCAAAATTTCTTTCGGTGCGTCTTACACGACGGTGTGACGTTACTTCCTTTCAACTTAAGCCCAGACCTCCTGTAAGATATGCATAGGTTAGGGCATTCTTTACGGCGAAAGCTGCGATGAGGCCGACCAGATAAAACCCTCGTGCAACGCGTCCGAGCAGCCTCTAGCCGATAGCGACTCCGCAGTTCAGACGGCGCAACTGAGAAATAAAAGATGTGTCTTGTTTCCGAGGCATGCCGGCGCGCGCTCTTTGCGCTCGGAGCGTCTGCTCTTTGACCTTTAAGGACGCTGGCTTGAACACCGGGCCAGAGACCTCCCCGCTTCAACGCGTTCATAAAAATCTTATTTCCACCGTAGAGACACGAAACTAGTGTCATTGACGAAGGTGTGTCTAACTCACTTGCGTAGCGCAAGTGCCAACTTCTAGATCACGTAGTGCACCCAGAAAAACACTTTACAAAGAAGCATGTTTCCCATAAAGAAACATAAGGAGCCGGGCCAGCCACAGGCTGCCATTAGCAGCATATCAAGGCGCCATCTGGTGAGGCCGCTTGCAACTAAGGCTAGGAGAAGACTTTATTTGTCAGCTAGGACGCGCGTTATGAACACAGGTATACACAGGGAGTTTTCGAGATGGGGAACAGTGTTTTTCAGCTCTGGTAGATAAGCTATGCATCGCAGAATGCTCAAACTCCGTGAGAATGTGATGTTAGCGGTTGGGATAAAATGCAATACTTTTAGAACATGACGTTACCTGGATCAACAGACTAATTGAGAAAAGCAGAACTTTCTCGATGAACCGGCGTCAAACGGAGGCTAATTTCGGGAAAACACAAACTTACCTTGTGGGCGCCTGTAGCATATATTTCAGTAAAACAAACATTTCAGTACAAAAGAAAAACAATATGCTATTTCTTTCTGCCGCGTGTTTTTCATTGAAACAAATGCCGCGAGTTCTCACAATATCATTTCTTGTTTTGGCGTATTAGGCTTAGGTGGACGTCAGCTGAAAGAAACATTTCGTTCTTTCTCACTTATTTTGAATCTATGCCACGTCCTCTCACACTTTCATCTCCAACCCGCTATAGCTTCGTATTCTCGCGGAGTTTTAGCTTACTACAATGCGTATTTTATTGATCTGGGCTGAGAACCATGGTTCTCTTCTCTCGGGAACTCCCTGTGTAACTTTCACCGTGGTCCTGACGCAGCCGACGACTAAGACCTGATGGGACAAATCAGACGGCGTGAAATGAGTGCCACCATGATGTTCGTCGTTTTTCTATCATAGCTGAATCAATCGCAAAATGAAAGGCCCCGTTACTTGCTCTTTATACGCTGCTTAGATTGGACTATTACATCGTAGTGTCGGCTGCGTCTGGACTTAAGCTGAAATGAAGTATAATGTTTTTTTTGTGTGTGTTTCTTTTTTCTATGGTATGAACTTTATCTCTGCCAACTTGTCGCAGGATCTATATATTTCGTCAGTTTCGTCAGCGACACTAGTAAAGTTGGCTCCTGCTTGCGCATTGACTTAGTCGCGCTTCTTAACTATGCAGTTTCGCCACGCCCAGTGCAAAAAGAAGTGCATGTTATGCAAAAGCGAGACTCATATGACAAATTGCTCATGAAAACGGCCGTTCATAGGGCTGCAGTTTTTACAACGGTGCGACTTATAGACAGAAAAATACGGCAATAACAATCACCATTCAGATGAGGTGAGGCCAGAAGTACGTTTAGTCGAGTTTTAGTCTTGCGTATGGGACCAAACGCTACCGTTGAGCGTTTGCTTTATTGTTGCACGCTCCACGCTGGGTATAGGCGCGTCGTGTCCACGCGGCAATCCAAGTCAGCAGTGTAAGCTCCGCGCAAGCATAATGGGAAAAAGGGCAACGCTAATGCTAAAGCAAAGTACTTGCGTTTGCTCGTATGTACGCAATGCTAAAACTAACTATTTCTGGCCTTATTTAAGCGCTTGCGCTGATGGGTGGCTTGCGGGTAGCACTCCGCCTAAAAGCGTGCGCCTAGTCTGGTCGACTGGACGTAGTAGAAATTAAATTGCAGCACCCTGAACCTCTGATAAGAGTTCTCCATTGGCTTAGTTCAGGACACGAGGTTCTGTGGTCGATCGTAAGGCTCCACACTATTGGTGCTATGGGTTCCATGAGTTGTGAAGGCTGTGCAGGTGCAGGTTGTCTTCAATGCTCTTGTCTTGGTGCAGTTGGGCCATCTTTTCGTAAGGCATGTCGGCCTTCAGATTTACCATACATGGAGTTGACGGGTATTCAAAGCGTGCTGCGCGATTTATGCTGGTTGAAGAACTCGCAGTGTATGAGCCATCTGTTTTGGCCAAGTCGTGTGTAGTTGCATGGCTCATCAGCCAGTCGGATAAAAAATAGGATTAACCTCCCTCGCATCGTACATAGTCTTCATGCGGAAATTGTGTTTTCCCCTTGCGTTTGATTGTTGTCTCTGCAATTCGCTTACTTTCACTGTGAGAAAATCATCCGGAACGACATTTAGAAAAAGGCCTTGCCTATTTTTGAGAGCTTGTTTGCAATGTCGCCATGTCTTGCAATGTAGACAAATGCTGTTTAAGCGCCTACGCCAATGAAATCAAGAATAGCATAAATAGAGTTTTATGGTTTCGGTGCATATTATGAGTGCTGCAAAATTAACCTCTGATTTCTATAAAACTTGAGAAAACAAAAAGGCATAAAATCAGCGAAAACCGTGAAACTTTAAGCTTAACTGGAGGATATAGTTATCTACAAATATATTTTGTGTTCACTCGAAGAAAAGACTTCGCCTAGATGCCATCTAGACTACTTTCTTTGGAGTCACGCCTCTTATCTCATGGTCTTCATTTTAATGCGAAAGCATTAACTGTCCCATGGAGCGAGCCGAGTTCATCAGCTTTGAAGCAGCGCCAATGACACCTAAACTCCTTTCTCCAAGTGAAGCCGTGATCTCCCGGCTTTGAAACCATCCGAAAAGCCTAGCCAAACGGCTACCTAGTTTCCCCGATCCCAAAGGAGCGGAGTGAAGATGTTGAATTGTGGCTTCGGTCCCATTGGCTAGCGCAAGTCATAGTTCCAAGGAACGAGGCTCCCATTGGCCGCTGCGCGTCAGTTTCAACGACCGCTACCCCATGGCGCTGCGTGTCCGCTCCGCGAGCGCGCTGCTAACACCAAGCGTCCAAGGTCAGAGTGGCGAGGACAGCTGGGAAAGCGCGCGCTTACCCGACGCAAATACGCCGCAGACGAAACAAGGGAGCTAAAGAACGATAAGCATGCTTTCGCATTCACAACTCATAAGAAGTGCTTAGGTGTACCTCGAGCATTTATTGATGCGTAGACATTTTCCAAGCAGTTGTGTCGTGTCATAGCCTCTTCTATTCTAGAAAGGCTTGTCGAACTGCGAAGAACATGGCCACTGTAAATGGGAAGGGAGAAGAGGTAACAGGCGCGCGCGGGTGTCTCACGAGCTGCGCCAAACAATGCCCTACCGGTGAAATAAAGAAACACGGCACGCTCCTTTTTGTTTTGCTTTATTTAAGAAAGACAAATATTTTGCGTCGACCCTTCCTTCCTCTGCCCTTATCCGGGTTCTCCATGCGCCGGTAGCCTCCTTTATTTTTCTCCGGTGTCGTTTGCTGCTGTTTCGCGGAGAGGTCACCGCAGTTACTTTTGGCCCTGGCTGATCTGTCAGCTCAGAAGTGGCTTCTAATTACCGTATTAAGCACCGTCTTGTGCTTCTCCACGCCTTTTTTCCTGCAACAGGACGCTCGATGGCTCCGTCAGGGAATTGACAAACCTTCAAGAATAAAGTAGTCTGTGGTCATTCACAGGTTTTCTGTTGGAGAATCCCATGACCGTGTACCGTTTTGATTAGATATCTTGTGCAACCGCTTGTTTTAAACATCTGTATTATGATAAGGGTAACCTTAATGCAGATTTCTACGCTCACAGCACCTGAACCAAGGATTCAAGAACTAAGTAAAACACCCGCGCAGACTGGCCTTTTGTGGTGGTATATTTAGTTTCAAATTTGCATCCGACAACGGCCGACACTACAATCAGATGGAGCCAATGAATAGAGCCAAAAGTACATCATCACGGCACACATTGCCTTTGTGCGTTTGCTATCACCGCCTAAACCAATAAGGCGCAGCGAAAGAGCCGCGATCTTGATGTTTTATTTTTTCTGCGCGAATGGATGAGCCGGGGATGGCAAACCCACTAAAACAACGAGAGTCGTGACGATGCATTTTTGGCACAGATTGATTGGCCTAATGGGATCATAACGTTGTGTGCGGCCGGATTGAATGTGGGACGGAGTATGGCCGTATATGACCCTTAATTCGAGCTGATCTTTGTGGGGGATCGTCGTCATGCCTGGTCGTCTTCATGGCCGAATAACTAAATATAGCGAGCCAATTATTGGGCATTGCTGCCTCCGAGAAGCGTGCGACTGAATCCGCGTTTACGAAGAGCTTTGACACGGCGCTTGTGCCCAACGCATGCTCAAATTGCGTGGCCCCAATCTACCAGCCTGGGATAATCTATCCCGCAGCCGCTGAATGCTGCCCGTGTTTCGAAAACTGTCATTGTCGATTTGTGCCTCTTTGATAAAAAAATAGCGACCCCGAATAGAGATATACTTTGTTTCACTTTAAGTTCAACCGTAGCCGATGCTACAATACGAAAAAATCAATCAAGCTGAGTAAAAAAAGCATTGTACACGGCATTCATCGTCTTTGTTTATTGGTGTGTTTTCTTACCAACGTCGAAACCAATCACGCACACAAAAAAGTGCACGATTACGGAGCACTCGTTGTGCTCATTTAGTTCTGCCGGTGATAACAAATCCGAACAAAGATGAGTGCCATGACCATGAACGTTTTACAGTGCTTGATTGGCCCTACTGGATCGCAGCTTAAGGCTGTAGTTGGACTTGGAGGGAAACAAAGTCTAGAGGACCTTGGGCACAGAAAAAATGCAGCGTATTAGATATGAATACAGACCTTAACTCACAAAATCCTTAATCAATATTTTCTCTTGCGCTTTTCTTTTTCGTTCACCAGAGCTGCACCATTAGATGGTGTGATAATCCGTACACACCTTGAAGATCCTCCTCAAACAGGAGGGTGCAAGATCACCGGACCAAATGTCTACACTAACCCTTTTAACACGTACGAGGTCTCAATGGTGAGAAATTTGGTACATATTTGTACAGCAACAAATTATCACCTAAACCCGTTTTTTTTTTTGCAAGTCAGATGTTTGCAGGTAAAGTCTTGGCTGCCGAATTAAAGGAAATGTTACCATTTTGCACATAGTTCTACTGAAATATGGCGTGAAAGAAGTTGGAAATATTTGTACACGGCGTGCTTTTCTCCATGTTGGGTTTGTTTGAACCAGAGAAATACCTTAATGGCGGTCATGAAATTGTGTTTCATCGGAATCCTTCAACTATAAGAACCTCCCCTATTGTCGGTGACAGGATGAGAATCCAGTGGATGATCTGTCCAGAGCGCTAGGTTTGTTTTATTATGATAAAACTGCGACGCACGTACAGTAAAACCCCGCGAAAGGCAACGAACGCTTGATTGTGGCGGAGCATCTACTGAGTTATCAAACTGCCACAGCTCATAGAGGGTATTCACTCGGTGCCATGCTCAGAACGAGCTCTCATTTATAGGCTGTTAAGACCAGCAATCTTAGTGATGTAGAGTGCACGTTGCAAAATAGCTGTGGAAGCTCGCCGTCATCACGCGCTCACCAACCGCCCGCTCAGCTTTGGCTAGCAGTGAATTCTCCCTATCGGCAGTTATTGATGTTCGAAGCGCGCAAAATAAGTGGGAAAAAAGCACATATGTTGTAGCTTTAGAGTAATGTAACCTGCCGACTTTCACATACATGCAAGGTGAACAAGTGTCACAAAGAAAGCATAGAGATAGTCCTGGGTTATTATTAGGGTTTTGTGTTTTCGGATAGATCCGAAAAACTCAGTGAAACATCCACGGGTAAAATTTTGGTTAATTCAAATTTATTCGCAAAAAACTCAAAATTTGTTGTGCCGATTCCCTCCCCCCCCCTTTTCCTCACCCACAAAATAGACGGCATTTTACAATTAAGTTTAATCAGCGCACAGTGTGAAACATCCTGGAAAAATGACAAAACAGTTATCTTTCAAATTTCTGACTGTTGGTAAAGTGGGTCTTACCGCTTCTCTCGTCAAGGGTCCTTCAGGACAAGAGGTCATTGTACTTTTGGGTCACGACAAAAGCCAAAGTTTTGGTTTCCAGTTTGGGCCACAATACTTGTACGTTAGAAAAAGGAGGGCTGTTTTTCAAAAAGTGCAAGCTATAGACCATAGACTTCGCATAAAATGGGCAAAAGGGGCACTTGGAACTTCTCTATAACATCCTTTACCACTCCACCTCGCGGATTAAAGGTGAAAATGTCGATCGAGTCAAAATATCCAATATTATACATTTTTAATCTATGCACATGTCGTCTCGATGGATGTTTTTACCTGAATGGATATTTTGACTCGTTAGAGATGTCGTCAAGAGAGAAATACTGACCTGGATGGACAATGTGACTTGATGGACAGGTCGTCCCGATAGACATTTTGAGTCGTTACACAGTTTACCTGCTTCACTCACATTTTTACACTGAGCTGATATCGACATGTATACATATGTATTATGTATACACACGCGTTCTTGCATAAACGGTCATAATCTGACAGCTTGCGCAAATCAGGCTGACTTTTTAATTTTGTCACCAATCATAATTTCTTGAGCCAGATCTTTAGGAAAGAATAGCGCTTTCTATTCGAAAACTATTGGAAATATTACGGCACGCTCAACCTCCGCCAAAAACATGCCCAGTGGTTGGAACAAGGTGCCGAATATTCACGTAAAATTGCTAGAATGTTTAAAACACATGAACGATTTTTAAAACATGTCAATGCAAAATAGGGTCCGTTCGTTGACTTCAGTTTTACAAATTGTGAAATTTTCAAACAATCACGAACACCTGGTCCCATGAGTGATTCACCCCACGCTAATTAATACACAGTATACTGCTCTAAATCTCGAAAATTCGTTGGAGAAATTTGTTAAATATTGAACTCGGGAAAATCCTAATTTACAAAATGCACGGACCCTGTTGGCCGTTAATTCAACATTAAGATATATAGAGAGCTTTCTTTTGAAAAACCTCGGTTCCTGTAACAAACTGCTGGAGTTACGTTCTGGAAAATTTTAATTATGTCAGCGCTCAGGAAAAGAGGGTTGTATCCGCTACCAACGGCCTGTGTAATAATAGTTTTCTATGGTATGATAGAACTAAAATTCTACACAATTACTGTAAATGGTTTCTCATATAGACAAAATGTTATCAGAAATAAGTGAAGACAAATATTTAAAAAAAAACGAATTCGAAAATATTTTTTGGGTTCCAAATGACCGACAACATTTTCTCGCCCCTGTACTAATTTTGAAGTTTGTAACATTAATGCGCTAGCTTCGGTTGAAAGTGAACGTGCTGCACGTGATAACGTTTGTCGTAGAAACTTTTAAAATATAGCTCCAGAACAAATGACACATTGTTGACTCAAGAAAGGTTACACTTCACCAC
>JAZHYW010032074.1:0-14551 GCA_037355805.1 Ixodes ricinus | reverse complement strand
ACGCAGCGGTGCCTCGGGCGATTCTTCGCGTACAGAAAGGTCGATCACTGGTTCTAGCCGTGGCGTAGCACGGCAGCCATCAAGCCACCACCCTTCGCTTGCGGGTGGTCATTAATTCGAACGGAAGTTTAGAACGCCCGCCTCCTCACCACTTCAACAACAGGAGCGATCGCTTTCTATCTCTATTACGGTCCTACTTCGAAGGAAAAGCATAAACAAAACAAAACGGCATAGAACTGCCCACAGAGAGTGTAACGTCATTATGCAGTGGACCTTACACGTACTACGTCCCCTGCATCGATGATGTGATCCGCCGCGATCCTTATCGGGGAGATCGCAAATGTAGATTGGAAGTGCCGGCATCTGGACTACGCAATTTGTACAATGAGTCGAAGGTTAGAACGCCCAATAAAAGGCTCGTAAAGGAGTAAATAGGTAGAAAAAAATAGAGATTTCCATATAGGGATGATCATTCCTCTGCAATGGACGGCCTCGTTCGCCAGATAATCGATCACGGAAGATAAATGTTTTCTTAGTCAGTCCTGCGAATCGGGCCTACGCGAGTGTTTATAATCGTAAATGCGAAAAAGGAGAAAAGCAAAGGACAACACGGATACTGCACGCACGAGTGTAACAGCACCTTGTACAAGTGCGAGTCAGAGCGTTGCACGCAATTGTATTGCAATGCTGGTTTGACGATAATAAATATTGCGGCAGAAGTTCGCTGATATTATACTGTCCGAATTAAAGTGAACGAAGTGGAATCGCAAGTAGCCAGTCCAGGATGTACATGCTAATATTGGTTAGACGTACCACACAGATGATGTTCACCAATTAAAAAATATGTATAACCAACCAAATTGTAAAAACTGACCTAGCTACTAATTACGTACGTTGACACGGTGTACCGCATTTTTCAAGCAGCGGCATGATGGCATTATGACGAAGCATATGTCTGAGTAAATATTGACATATTCTAGTTCGAATTATCATTTTACGCCGCCATTGCACTCTAAACCTCTGCACTGTCTCGCCATTTAGCGCATGGAAATTTTGCCGCCATACCTGTGAGAATTACGCATTGAATCTCAGGACTAGATCTAGTACGTCCGCGATACCTTCTTTATCAGCGTAAGTAGCCTGATGAGTGGTTATCATATGAACCTGATCTCGTTTCATACCTCCTCAGCTGAACTTTCTCAAAAGGACCATTCTCAAAACATCCTTTTTCGGTTGGACCCACCGCATTTGGCCCGTTCTCGTTACATCTATTTATTTATTTTATTTATTTATTTACTCTCTGGGCCGTTAGGCGTTAGAAAAAGGAATAAATGAAACAAAGTAAGAAATATTGAAACATATCTACAAAGAGCGGTTACGATAGATGATTGAACACATCCAGACTTGAAGGCAAAAGAGTCGGTGATGGAAACGACTGTGGCCGGAAAGTGATTCCAGTCCAAGTTTGTTTTGTTTTGTGGACAAAGGAGTAAAAGCACAATTTGGCTCTAGAATTTGTTACACCAACTTACAATTGGTGGTTGGTACGGAATGACACGTATGTGGGAGATGTCGAAAAGCAACTGGTTTAAATTGTCGTTGGTGGAATATTTTCTATGAGAAATGCATAACCTAGAGATACGACGTCGTATTGAAAGATCGGGTAGGTTTTAAATTTTCTTTTCATCTGCGACACACTGTCTAAGCGAGAATAGTTTGTCCAGATGAAACGACCAGAGCGGTTTTTTGACGGATTCAAAGATAGGATGAGCGAATTAGTATGAGGATCCCATACGGATGAAGCATACTCAATCTTAGAGCGCACGTGAGTATTGTACAATAGCGGTATTAATAAGGTCGGAGCTGGAGTAAAGTAACGATCACTTCACCGATTTCCGCAATCCGCGACTCGTCCGCGGTCGCGCGCGCTGAAATAGCCGAGCGCCTTTTTCATTCGCGAATTTTTGGCGGGGTACTGACTTGAGAAGCGTTTAGTCTTGCAGTACTATACAACCTTTTTTTTTTTTATTTATGTTTTACGAACGCGAAACAAACGTAACGCATTATTGTGTTCTGTGCGTTCGCTAGTCCGTTTTGTCGCGCGATTCTTGGTTCCACGCGTGAAAGAACCTGCAGGAACTTCGCCCGGCTGACGCGACGCAGGTTCCGGTACTCCCCCTGGTCGGTGCAAAGAAGCTTCTGTCAACAGTCGTCTAGACTCTAGCACATAGCGATCTTTTCTGTGCGTCCATTTAGCATTTCATCCATCAAGACCCTTCTTGTGGCTGCCCAGGACATCGTCTCTCCTATGCCGAAGCCTCCTCGAAGAGGACCTTGCTTGTGTCATGCCCATGTGTTACCAAGTAGAGTGTGTGGCGTGTTGGGGGTAATGCCCATCGACGGTGCCCTGTCTCGCCGCCGGGCGTAGCCGTGGCGTGCTACAACAACCGCCAGCTCTCGTAGACCCCCTTTCCCCCTTGTGCTCATGCCCTTGGGTTTGTAAAGCAAGCTGTCACGGCGTCTGTCGCGCTCAACGGCGCACAGTACAATTCCTTTTCGTGCGTAGCTCCGCGATCGTAGTGGCGAACGTTGTTCTCGCTTTTGAACGAGGTTGCCACAGTGCGATGTTGGCGGGCGGCACTGTGGGGTCGAAACACAGGCTCGGTCCGTTCTCGCTGTCGTATGCTCGTCGTTTACTGTGCGTGGAATCGCTTGGGAGACGGACGATTTGTGGACATGTCGTCACGCGATCAATCCGTCCGCGGACCGGTCCGTCGTGGTGAATCGGCCATTACAGACAATCTGCACTGAACAAAAAAAAAAGGATACAACATGCAAACCAAACACAGCGGCAAGATCAGATAAACGAAAGGGAAGACAGCCGGATGCGCTATCTACGGATATCTTATTTTTTATTTATTTTGTTTTGTTTTAGGGTTTATGACATTACGAAGACAGTTTACTTAACTCAGATGGTATCGACGCCGGAAACATACTTATCACGACGTCATAAAACATCACTCTAGCTTGATTTGTTGCCAAACCGCTTCATTTCACGAGCCAATAAAACGGGCGTACTGTCAACGCGCGACCGGTTGACTGATCTGCTCGTAAAAGGGTCCTTAATGGAGAGATTAAATAAGAACTAAATAAGAATCAAAACGACGTGTGCAAGATCTAAAAAAAGAGTCATTAATGGCACTCGAAGAGGTCTTTATATATGCTTTGCCCCGTGTGCATTAAGTAGAATTCGACACTGAATCGGATGGACTGAAAACTTCCCAGTGAAGACCTCCAAAAATATCTCAGCTGAAGAGCATTCGGGTTGAATTAAAGGACACATATTATTTCTGCTTTGTGTGTGTGTGTATGTGCGTGCGTGCGTGTGCGTGTGTGTGCGTGTGCGTGTGCGTGTGTCTGTGTGTCTGTGTGTCTGTGTGTGTGTGTGCGTGTGTGTGTGTGTGTGCGTGTGCGTGTGCGTGTGCGTGTGTGTGTGTGTGTGTGTGTGTGTGTGTGTGTGTGTGTGTATGTTAATATCTTCACGTCAAAGGTATGCAAAAAAACCTCTACGCCGAATAACTATTTGTGCTCGGAAAAGTAGCCTATACGAGCCCTAGCAGTCGGATAAATCGATGTAATAAACACTGCTATAAGATATCAATTCGTCCTTGGCCGCCGCTGGTTCGTCCGGCACAGGGCCAGTAAATAATGTACGCCTTCAGAGTAGCGAAATTCCAGCCATCTTGGTGCTCAAAATCATTGTTGCCAGTTGTCTGCGGCAATTCCTTTGAAATCAGAGGAAGCGATTTTCCGTCCCACTGAAATGTTAGAACAGTCGGCCACAGAGCAAAGTAATATCGCCCGAGTTTTATGACACTTCATCATGAAGCTCGATAAAGTCGCACTTTCGAACGACAACGATCGCCAATAGACCCTTTTCCAAAAGTCGCGCGACGACGCCTCTGTCCGCCATTGCTTGATCACGTACTCTGAGCATGTATTGGACACGAGTACTGCGTCAGCGCTCGGCGAGGACTCGGGTCCAATCACGCGCGTTTCGTGTCCGAGCAATGGCGACCACCAATGTTGCTCGATGAACTTTTGAAAAGGGCGTATAATGCGGCCGCCCTGCACTCAGCACACAAAATGGCGGCGCCCACGGGGAGATCGGCGAATGGTGTGTCGATACTCCATTCGTTGTGAGACGCTGCGCGACGCACTGGCGACGATGCTGGCGCAAGGTACAGGGGACGCTGCGTGGATCTACTAGTCATGACGTTTGGGGAGAATGGGCGCAAGCCTTGCCGTCTAGAGGTATAGTATTGGGGTGACCATCGCGTTTCAGAGAGTCTAAAGCGCGCGCCAAACGCCCAGACCCTTCTTAGTGGAGCGGTCTACTAAGTGCCAGTTACACTACGTAGGGTTTGGTTATGTTTGAGTTTGCGGATCGCAAGTTCGTCGGCTTCTCGTGCAGGGCTTGCGGTGATGTCAGAACGCCGAGCTCTGATTGGCTCCGATTGGAAGGATAGTGGGGTAGACCTGAGGTAGCGATAGATTGAGGTCTACCCTCAATCCCTCCATCAGAGCCAATCGGAGCCCGGCGATTCTGACGTCGGTTCCACCCCGCGGAAGAAGCAGACGAACTTGCGCTCTGCGCGTATACGGTTCCGCGTTGCGACCAATTCAAGGATGCGGCATACGACATTAGTGTGCTGCAAAGGAAGGGGAGATATCTAGGGGCAGTAAAGTCAGACAGCATGTTGCGTGGCAGGCCATGGACGTGCCGGTAGCGTCGCCGCGCTCTCTCGACGCAACTATAGAGCCACTAAATGAGCTACACTCAGAGTATCAGCACTCCGTTCCCCGGTCTGCCGGTGGGCGCCGCCATATTGGTGCTTGGTGCAGAGCAGATGCAACTGATCGTTCGTCAAAATTCAGAAATGCGACTTCCTCGGCTTTAAATGCAGTGTTGGGAAGCTCAGGTGATATTGTTTTGCGCTGTCGCCAACTGTTTTAACATTTCTGAAGGACGGAAAGGCGTTTCCTGCGATTTCAGATAATTCTTCGAGATAACTGGTAACCATGATTTTAAGCACCAGGAGGACTGAAGTGTCGCTACTCTGACGCGCAGCTTATTTAGTGTTTCTAGACGCAACGTAGTGAAACGTATATCCATACACTATATACTACGTGAATGGGTATTATAGTTCGTACCTATACTGCTGTCCACAGCTGAGTCCGTTTCTGCTGAGGGCCTTCTGACGACGACAACCCAGAGCACTTCCCTTCCGACAATGTGCATTTCAGACAATTAAGTATACCTAATTGTGGGATCTTGGCAGACGATAAGGGGAAGTATGAGCTCGGATGACGCTCCATGTGCATCACTCTCTAGAAGGCGTCCTGTAAATATTCACCTGTACGAACACTGTCAAGGCCCAGAACCCCTAGGCGAAAGAAATACCAAAATAGGACGCCATCACCGGAGCTTTGATTCTGGAGATAGGGACGGCTCGGTGGACAAAGTGAACAGTCCCTTAAGCGTATACGCTACGCAAAACTCTTGGGCGATCTGTTATCTGCAAGTAACTTTCGCCGACTAGCTCACGCGACCTCCCAAAGCCTCTTCTAATCCGATATCTGCGAAATTGAGTAATTACCTAGGCGAATCTCATTTGGCTTCAAACCCTTGCGTAATGCTACTAACCCGGCCGTTAACGGTGAAATATACGAGACAAATGAAATGAACAGCGCTTCTCTCAATTCTCCGGGATGGATGCCGTCGCGCCGCAAACCGGAGTTAGCCGGCCGCACGTATAACCATGTACTTACGAGACCTTCACACGCAAACACGGTGCCAAACTTTCGCGGTCGGAGTATGACAAGCAGCCGTCAAAACAAGAAAAAAAGAAAAAAACACGCAAAAGCTTATCTTTCATTGCACAACGTCAAAATTCTCGAAACGGCCTGGACCTCCGTAAACGTGGTGCAAAAGATGCTTTGACTCAGGATGTAAACACGCGCACACCCGCCGCAAGCCGGCGTCGGCTCATGGCATACACATTTTCCGACGCAACGAATTCCCTAGCTGCTTTAATTTTCAAGGTGGTACCTTAAAGGTGCCCTGATGAGGTTTCTGAGTTATCACCGAAATATGGCAATAACTCACTCTGATGGCTATAAAGCTTCATAGAAACCCATATATCATGACGATACGCGGCTCATTTCTCTATTATAAAAGCAATCAAAGGTCGCAGCACACCAAGGTCATCTCCGGCGATGGGAGGAGCAAGTTCCGAGACCATTGGTCACTGTCAGTCAATAGCAAGCCAAGGATCCTCGCGCATCCGACTGGTGGAACCGCGGAGTGATATCACCTGAGCTTCCTGTCACCGTACCTAAAGGTCAAGAAGTCGGATCTTTAAATCGTGGGGACGGTCAATGGCGCCCGCTCTGCAGTAAGCCCCAAAATGGCGGCGCCCATAAGAAAATTCTCGAATGGAGTGCCAATGTATCTACGTGTAGCTCATCTAATGCCTCTAGTAGCAGCCAAAATAACTTCTTTCCAATCTTCCATTCCCGTCGAATGCCAAATTCAGCAGTGTGCGCACGTGCAAACAACAATGCTCTTATGTCCAGGAAGAGGGTGGTGGCCTAGCCTCTACGTAAACCATACCAGGCACGTATCCAGGGGGGGGGGGGGGGGGGGCATGGGGCCCGGACCCCCTCCCCCCGAAATCTTCCATTTTGCTGGGACCTCCTCCTCCCCCCTCCCCCTCATACAGCATGTTCTCATGGGCAGGCCCCCCCCCCCCCCCGAAACAAAATCCTGGCTACGTGCCTGAACCATACGAAACACTGGCAATGTCAGGGGCATGAGCGACCCTTAGAAGCAGCTTCCAGCGCACAAGCTAGATATATTCATATTCACCTCGAGAGCCATAGTATAAAACAAGCCTCGGCTCCTCGCGGAACCTTACTAATTTCACCCTTCATGCATTTAATTAAGATATGTGTAGGCGCGTCTTAGATTAGCTTTATGTTATTTTATCAAGACGTACGCCTTTCAAACTCCGGAAGCTTCGTTTCTTTCTTGGAAAACCAAATGTTGTAAGAACTCCTTCGCGAAGCTGCATGAATAATGCACAAAACTTCATTTTTCTCTTTGTGTCATGAGTACAGGGACCCTTTCCGAAATTCAGTCTCGCCATTATGGTCTCTATCATTGTCTGTGTGTGTGGCACTTGGGGGATGCTAGTGCATCATACTGGCTGCTGATGAGAGATCTTGAAGTCACGTACCGTAGCGAATGACACGAAGGGATGAAAGGAAAGCGACATATAGGTCGAAGACAGGAAACAACATCTTTCCATAGAAGCTTGAACAATTATCGCCGGTCCACGAGGCTTGCACATTTTAGGTGTCGAGCAGAACGCGAAGCACAAATACGGGCGCAAGTGCTGCGTCACAGTTCATTTCGAACTGGCGTACAATGGGTCATTTGGCACACACTCGGTCCACAAACCTTTTGGAATAGTGAAATTTATAGAATAAACAAAAAAAAAAAAGCTTTAGCCATATTAGCATCATCCGGAGCGCAAGTTCGTCTGCTTCTTTACCAGAGGTTGCGGTGACGTCAGAACGCCGAGCCTTGATTGGCGCCTGATTGAAGGATAGTGAGAAGACCTCAAAGCAAGCTGCTTTCGAGGCCTACCCACTATCCTTCTATCAGAGCCAATCAGAGCTCGGCGTTGTTCTGACGTCATCACAATCCCTGCAAAAGAAGCAGACGAACTTGCGCTCCGCATAGTTTCTTCGACAATCACAACCGAAACAAAACTCAACAAGAACCGTACGACCAGGAACACGTTCCCCGACAGCCATTGACGTAGAAACGTGAAGGTTCCAGGCTGCTTGAGCCACAAAACGGCACTGTTTTTTTGTTGTTTTTTTTGAGAAAGGGTTTTTTTAGTTAATGTTTTTAATGTCACAAACCACCGCGCCTAAAACGCGCGTGCATCCCGAAACATGCGCCCCCCCCCCCCCCCCCCCCCCCGAACAAGATTCCCAAAACATCAACCGCTTAAAGTCACTGTCATACTATGTTCGCTGCACACATGTGGATAAGATTGTCTGCAGACTTGCCTCACGCATGCTCAAAGCATGTTCGCTTCATGCATATCTGTGCTTGGATCATGTCAGCATTGTTTGTGTGACTAATGTGACGGAATTCGTCATAAAAGGAAGAAATGCTCCTCAGACAGCTCTGCACTCTGTCTTTTGTATAATGTATTGGCAGTGTGACCGGGGCTTAACACAAAGAAAAAAACAGACTTCCCACTACACAGAAAGAAACTTGCACAGCTTTCAGATGATACAAACTATCCCCCCCCCCCCCCCCCCTAATCAGGCGCAAGCCCGAATGCACAGATATCTTACACTTGCGCGCTTCGAGTTCGAGCTGCGCGCTTCGAACGAAACGGCGAGCAAAACCGAAACAAGGCACCGCAAACACCGGTAGCCCTACCACTCTTTAGCAGCCCGCGCTCACGACGCCGTAATCACAACCTTGGAGCTGCCGACGGACACGACTTCCACTCGTAGCGCCAAGAAGAAGAACTGAGGCGACTGCGGCGGAAGCCAAAGTGCCACAAACCCACCGGAACAGGGGCTCAGAGGCCACGGGAGATGGACGGGCGCACACGATCACGACCGTCACGATCTCGGTATCCGACATATTTACGGTTCGAGCTACGCCGCACGACCTCGAGGAAGACAACGCTATGCCCCTCGTGTTACGACCAGGTAGTTTTCTGTTGTTGCTTGCTGAGGTTTAGTGTGCCGTAATCCAAGTTGCATCTTCTTTCCCAGGTTGCTGCTCTTTATAGCGAACACAAGGTCACGGGTTCATACCAAGCGGCCACGGTTGTTTCGTCAGCTCTACAACGCCGCGCGCATCCACTTGTGAGAATGGGCTGCTACGATTTCTGTACGGTCCTGTACTGCAGAGACCCACGGAACGAGCTTTACGTAATGTTCCTCCCCTCTTAAGTGTCCAATAGCTATAATAAAAACATGCCCAGGATTAGAGTCACCCGGTCAAGTACGTCCCGTTGTCAACCTAACCGCTCTGTCCACTGACGCACTGTGTGCGGACGTTCATGATGTCCTTGATGTATCGCTTCTAACTTCCGAGTGTGTTAACAGGGACTTTTCATGCGTGGTTTCTGCCGTTCTGCAACGCTCTCCGCAACCCGTTACGAAATCTGAAACTCAAGGCTAGCGGCGCGCGTGCGCAGTAGCGAGCGTATACATTACAGAAAGAACGCAAGTGTCCTCTACTGAATAACTGCTGTTAGCGACGGGTGCCAACAAGCGAAAGCTCGTGAAAAATATTTCCGTCATTCCTCGATTTTCTGCACGTCTCCAACCACGCAGATAACCTGCAGACTGTGCACCAAACTGCATGCCCGAAAAAATTTCCGCACCCGAAAAAACCACGTGGTGTTCAGCTTATTCCTCAAATAAATAACTGCAGTTGCTGGTAACGAGCACATTCAACCATGACCAAACTATTTAAACAAAATCCTTCTTTCTTCACGTCGTTCGTTGGGAATGCGGGGGGGGGGGGGGGGGGGGCGGGGGGCAGAGTGTCCTTTCCTGGTGTCGTACCGAGGGCCAAGGTTGCGGACCCGTGCCCTATCCTAATCTTGCCCTGCTTAAAAGAATAACAGTTCACAAAAAATTCCAGTCTCTTTTTCCTCTACTTTTGCGCAGAGTCAAAATCGCTATCTAATTCACTGCTTGCCCTAATGTCATTTATCTAAATGCCACGTAAAATCCCCGTGCTGGACAAGTGAACTGGAATTTGTAGTACTCCTAGGAATGCTATTTCGGAGCCCACGTCCCTCATCGTGCAGAACTGCAGATAGCATTTACAAGAGGGCAGACCTTCCATCCGCACAACACCTCGTTGGAATGTTTAATAATTAACTTGTTATACGAGATCACCCACATTAGAAATTACGTCTTAATGTTATCTGTTGTTGGTTGCTTTTGTTTGCTTCCACTTTTCGCTTTGCGCGAAAAAGCGAGGCCGAGGAACGCCGATGAAGGAGGGGGCAGAGCTTTGGCGGTAGCGGCACAGTGGCACCATCTATCGCCTGCTGGGTGAGACGGAGTGGCGTAACCTGCAGGAAAGCAATCCTCCGCGGAGGAGCCTAATGATATTGAGATGAACTAAACCTAGAGTGTCCCGACTCCCGAGGGAGAGTGTTTTAAAATCAAACCATGGAGAGCGTTTGCAAATTAATGGCGACATTAGAGATGGCGGATTATACCCTTCTTCGCGTTTAAAAAATATTTATCCTATCGGAACAAATATGGTGTCTAAAGAAAAATGTCAGTTTATTCTTCGCGTAAAATATTCAAACATATCCAGGGCTGTTTATAACCGGAGTTACGTTGAAAAGCCACCCGTAGCCCTATAGACCCACAGTAAAATTTTGCAATTTAATGGCGCTCATAAACGCGTACCCCGGGAGAGCAGTTGAACACACTCTTTCTTGAGGCTCTCTAATTAAACCACCTCGAAGAAATGCCATCGCAAACTGATTGATGAGAGCCTACAAATAGCTCCTATAATATCTTCCTTATCACAGGTCAGTCGACCCGGGCACCGATTCTCGGCTTCGGATCCATTTTCCTTGCGCGTCGAACTTTGTACGTACTTTTCTTTTTTCGCCTAACTGACCTTTCTTCATCGTAATACAACCACAGCACAAGCCGCAGTGAAGACAAATATGTATTTCAGGAATTACTAAACAAATAATGCTAAATACGGTCCTAATACCCAAGGAAAAGTTAGAAAAAAAAACTTTTAGCCTTTGCACTTTGGTGAAGATGGAAGACCAGCGAAGCTGTACTATGGTGGGAATGAAGTAATGGCCGGCCGCAAGTCGGCAAGCCAGAGTGGAAAGGCTGGAAAGGTTGCCGCCATCTACGAGTGACGACGGCAACCAGACAACCGGCAAGCCGGTTGTTTGGTTGACGCCGTCGCTCATAGATGGCTGTAGTTGTCCGGAGTGTTGTGTCGACATTTATTTGCTGTTGGACATGATCCTGGGGAAACTAACCCTTAACAGCTCCGCTGTAAAAAAAAAAAAAATATTTACGCTACTCGTTGCTGTTTCGAGAAAGGAAATGGACTCGTTATTTTGCAGCCAAATAAGAGTTGCTACTAACCCCCACGTTACGGACAACTTTAACGTTACACGGTGATCACGTAACATAATTACACCATTCCTTTAAACAATTTCGCTGATGTTTCCTTGTCAGCCCAGTCATGGTGTGAGAGAAAATAATACCGCGAAAGGTTGCTGGCCACACGAGCAAGCGGTAGAAGGCGGAACTACGTTGGTGAAAATGGTATCACTTCGTGTTGGCGACACCGAAGCTGCTTCCAGCAGCTTGTAGGATCCACATGAAAGCATAACAAATAGCTCAAAAGTCTGATACGACACTCCTAGCTTCTCCCGATGTATACAGTCAACGGCTACATGAGATGGCCCAATTTAGTGCTAGCTGAAACGACTAGAAATTCCGCATGAGGTGCCATCCGGCATGCTGAGCTATGAGACTGACTGCTACATTTGGATAATAGGAATGCGGCATTCCATATATTCCGACCTCTTTTTCAACAACTCGACGTACCCGGAGCTTTCTTCAAGGTGTCCGTGCCAAAAGTTGAATGATGTAGTATGGACAGGGTGTGGGCTGTGTCAACGGCGTTCAGGCCGCCCAGGCCTGAACGCCATTGGCCCAACGCGCAACCTGTACCTCACTTAGAAAAATTATCAATGAGTTTCTAATGAGTTTTTTATGTATTATATAAGAATACATTAGAACCTCGATTGAAACTCTTTGATAATTTTTGTAAGGGATCATTCAACTTTTGTTTCAAGGGATGGGTATATATAGTAAACTTCGGAAAGCCGGGAGAAGCTGGAGCGTAGCAAGTGATACCTGTACCACTTCGAGTGCCAGCCAGCCCCAAGCCAGAAAGAGTGACACCGAAACTACATACTGTAACCAAATTTCCTTTTAAGGCTCTACAATCACCGACTGCTGAAAAAAAAAAATAAACATGTCAGTGCAAACGAAGGGTTTTAAGAAAAATTGCTCAAATCGTAAAAAAAAAATATTTCAATATTTTTTTTTTCGTCTGACATGGAGTTAGTTTAACATTACTTAGACTAATCAAAGCCCGTGCACATAGCATTTCGACGTCATCGCAGTGAAATCAAGCGAAGCCATAGGTCGGACACGAGTGCTCAGTCAACCTTTGGCTTGGCCCCGTGTCCCGTCATTACATCCAAGTACTCCCGGCGTCGGGCTCGTACCCGATTGCTCAGTTGGCGCCAACCGAGCGTTGATGACGCTACGCGGAGGCGCCAACTCGACCTCTGACGTCACGCCACTGTACGGTGGCGCTGCTGTCAGCACCGCGCAAGCGCAGATGCGTCATCTCTCGCGAATCTGGTTTCCGCGCAAGCGCAATTCCCTCCACAGTGCGTTGGTCTATCTACGCGGAGCGCAAGTTTCTTCAGCTTCCTTCACATGGGTTGCCAGAATGCCGAGCTCTTATTGGCTCGAGGTCTACCCACTCTCCTTTCAATCAAAGCCAATCAGAGTTCGGTGTCGTTCTGACGTCACCGCCACTCCTGGGCAAGAAGACGACGACTTGCTCTCCGCACAGGGGATTGTTCGCGGGCTTTGATTGTCATAGGTGGTGTCGGTTTGTCGCGCTGGTGAGACTACAGACCAGGGTGTAAGACAGACAGGTGGGGAAACGAGAGCCAAATGAGCAACCGGATTGTGTCCTCCTCGGTTTTCTCTTTTTCTGTGGCGCCATCTATGTGGAGCGCCGCAAGCTCTCACTTCGGGTGGGCGACCGGTGGCGACCGGCTAAACTGACGGAAATGGTTTCTCGTGTATTTTCAATGGAGGACTGTCGTGCTCTCAGTTTAGTTTGCGCACTCTGCTCACAGAGTTCTATGCAACTCCAATTCCGATGTTTTTCTTCTCGCCGCAGCGCCATTTGTCGCAAATCGGCGGAACCCGCAAGCAGACGAGTACACAATCCGGTCACGGCGCTGCTACAGGGGCCTTAGGCGCTGCGGTAGGCTTCTATGGGCCGTTTCCCCAGCTCTCTATCTTACACCCTGCTCCAGACTGTGGAAAGTGCTCCACCCTTTCCGCCGCTGAAACAGCACAAATATTAAAGCGCGATATGAAAAAAAAAAAGATACCGCTCACTCTCGTAACTGGGCGCGACGTTTGAAGGATCAAGCCAATAGTGTATGTGCGTACGAAGAAACATAAATGTATACCTTGAACACGCGGTTGCACTGCTAATAAATCATACAAAAGACAGTATGCAAACATATTCCAAATATATGTATATACTAATCGAACATGCTTCAAATATGCTTGGGGCATGTCCGCAGATAATTCTGTAATCATGTGAGCAGCAAACACCGTGTATTTTGTATGATCCGTGAGCGACGTGTGACTGCGGCTTTAATCTGTTATTCGTAACAACGCATCCGCTACTGCTTGATTGATTGATTTCGGTGCAGTGCACGTACTTGAAAGTATAGGGGGTGGAGGGTGGCGGACGGAGCGACAGCATAAAAACAATATAAGTGGAAAAACGACTGGGGTAAACTTGTAAAGCGTATGGGAGGGAGTAGAATGAGCTAGTTTTGACAGTCTATTGGGGAGGAGCAGCGACCGTGACGCCCCAAGCGGTTAACTTTAGAACTACATGGATGGGGACAACAAATACAATGACTCAGCGCTCGGCCGACATGACCGAACGCGGCGTCAGCGTTCGGCTGGAGTTCGTGTTCTCTGGTGAGGGGGGGGGAGGGCCTTTTGTTTCCACTCCGTCCTGCATGAAAAATGAAGCATGCACGGTCCCAGCTCAGAACAAAAGCCGAAGTGGGTCAAGCTCTCGCATTCTCTGAGAATAGATCCGGCACTTAACGTCGCTTCGTCGATTGTTAGTATTTTTTTACATTAAACTGTGCCTCGCGCTGTATTGTAGAAGATAACATGGACATGCCCATAAGGCCTCTAGGCATGTGCACAGGCCTTGTGTTGAGTAAACACCGAGTATGGGGACAACAAACGGGTCAGAGCGCCCCCTATAGTTGGATCTCCCGCCCAATATGCAATTCTTGGAGTGAGCAGATCTGCAAAATTGACTGACATAATAAAGATTCAGAGTGCGATTATGACCGTAACTTTTATTAAAGCGTGAGATGGTTTTTAACGCTAGCTACCCCCCCCCTCCCCCACCCCAATTTCAAAAGTTTCACCGTCCGGTCGTTTGTGCATTTCCCGCTAAATTTAGCGTGAAGATTGATATTACGAGACCTATACACGAATTCAGTTTCTCAGGTAAATTTAGCGGGAGAATTGATGTCACGTGTCCTGACGTCACGGGACATACAGACCAATTCAGTTTCCCCGCGAAATTTAGCGG
>JAZHYW010032073.1:0-64428 GCA_037355805.1 Ixodes ricinus | reverse complement strand
TCTAATACGTACTTTAGCTATTTAAACAGTTATATCGCACCGTTATCAAGCCCCTCGTAAAATTTGGGGCCGTCTGTTCGACTATGGGACTCTGTACGTCGAGATGAAGTTTTGGGGTGTATTACATGGGGACAAAGGGTGTAACGATACACCCTTTTACACCCTTTTTTCTTGAGAGTGTAGGTGGTGTCGGTTTGTCATGGCTGGTGAGATTGCAGACTGTGGAAAGTGCTCCACCCTTTCCGCCGCTGAAACTGCACAATTATTAAAGCGCGATATGAAAAAAAAAGATACCGCTCACTCTCGTAACTGGGCGCGACGTTTGAAGGATCAAGCCAATAGTGTATGTGTGTACGAAGAAACATAAATGTATACCTTGAACACGCGGTTGCACTGCTAATAAATCATACAAAAGACAGTATGCAAACATATTCCAAATATATGTATCTACTAATCGAACATGCTTCAAATATGCTTGGGGCATGTCCGCAGATAATTCTGTAATCATGTGAGCAGCAAACACCGTGTATTTTGTATGATGCGTGAGCGACGTGTGACTGCGGCTTTAATCTGTTATTCGTAACAACGCATCCGCTACTGCTTGATTGATTGATTTCGGTGCAGTGCACGTACTTGAAAGTATAGGGGGTGGAGGGTGGCGGACGGAGCGACAGCATAAAAACAATATTAGTGGAAAAACGACTGGGGTAAACTTGTAAAGCGTATGGGAGGGAGTAGAATGAGCTAGTTTTGACAGTCTATTGGGGAGGAGGAGCGACCGTGACGCCCCAAGCGGTTAACTTTAGAACTACACGGATGGGGACAACAAATACAATGACTCAGCGCTCGGCCGACATAACCGAACGCGGCGTCAGCGTTCGGCTGGAGTTCGTGTTCTCTGGTGAGGGGGAGGGCCTTTTGTTTCCACTCCGGCCTGCATGAACAATGCAGCATGCACGGTCCCAGCTCAGCACAAAAGCCGAAGTGGGTCAAGCTCGCATTCTCTGAGGATAGATCCGGCACTTAACGTCGCTTCGTCGATTGTTAGTATTTTTTACATTAAACTGTGCCTCGCGCTCTATTGTAGAAGATGACATGGACATGCCCATAAGGCCTCTAGGCATGTGCACAGGCCTTGTGTTGAGTAAACACCGAGTATGGGGACAACAAACGGGTCAGAGCGCCCCCTATAGTTGGATCTCCCGCCCAATAGGCAATTCTTGGAGTGAGCAGATCCGCAAAATTGACTGACATAATAAAGATTACAGAGTGCGATTATGACCGTAACTTTTATTAAAAGCGTGAGATGGTTTTTAACGCTAGCTACCCCCCCCTCCCCCACCCCAATTTCAAAAGTTTCACCGTCCGGTCGTCTGTGCATTTCCCGCTAAATTTAGCGTGAAGATTGATATTACGAGACCTATACACGAATTCAGTTTCTCAGGTAAATTTAGCGGGAGAATTGATGTCACGTGTCCTGACGTCACGGGACATACAGACCAATTCCGTTTCCCCGCTAAATTTAGCGGAAAATCGACGTCACGTGGCCAATACATCAATTAGAGTTATCCGCTACATTTAGCGGATAACCTGACGTAGACACCAGTCCTGTTTCCCCGCTAAATTTAGCTTGGGAAATCGACGTCACGTGACCTATACAACCACTCAGTTTCCCCGCTAAATTTAGCGGGAAAATATACGTTACGTGACCCTATAGACTCAGAGCATGACAGGCAGTATAGGACATCAACAATAAAACTCGATGCCATTTTTTTTTTTGCTATTATTTGCATTTTAGAGGGATTTCTCTTTAGCGAACTTTTCCTCAGCCAGCGACTGGAGCGTGGCGCCTCTTGATACTCAAACGAGAACAAACGTTGAAACGAGACTCCTCTGCACCTCATCGTTCATCGTGAAATATCCGAGATAATTACTTGCCCGACGCGGCGTCGACGAGAAGAGTACGGTGGGAAAAGCCCCTACGCTTACGCTAATGCATCAGCTCCACCGAAGGGTCTGATTGGGTCGGGACTAACGGGGGGAAAAAAAGACTGCTTATTTTTGCACGGTTGTGCCAGCATGAGAATAGAACACTGCTTGTATGCTGGCGCCTCGCATTGGTGTTTGTTGTTTTCAGAGTCACGATTTGTTGACCGGGACTTTAGGTTAGGTTAGGATAGGCTATAGGTTAGGTTGCGCAATTGATAGAATCACGAAGGAACGACTTATAATGTCGGATAAGCGGTGCGGGCAATGGTAAGTTACGAAGGGAGCACTTGACAGGAACCATCTTAAGAACATTTGAAGAAATCGTTTATCGGACTATATCGATGTCCGGAATGACACGAACTTTGTTCCTGGGTAACGGTCGTGCTTCTCGATTGGCATGAGTTCTACGAGGCAACCTGACTGAATGACCTCTGCGTTCCCAGCTGCAGATGAAAACCGAACGATTCACAATGTTGCAGGTTGTGGTCATTGTGTTCTAACTGCTGGCGCAGTTTTTTTTTTTTGCTGTTTTTTTGTTATTTGGTGTAGAATATTTTCAAGGATAGTAGCACTGGGTATAAAAGAAAAGTAACACGAGGGTTATACAAGACATGGCGGGGAAAACAGCGCGGAAGGACAAAAACACAGAAAAGAAACACGAAAGGCACTCACAATCGCTTATCTGTGTGTGTGTCTGTCTGTCTGTCTGTGCTGTCTGTCTGTCTGTGTGTGTGTCTGTCTGTCTGTGTGTGTGTCTGTCTGTCTGTCTGTCTGTCTGTCTGTCTGTCGTGTCTGCGTGTGTGTGTGTGTGTGTGTGTGTGTGTGTGTGTGCGTGTGCGTGTGCGTGTGCGTGTGCGTGTGTGTGTGTGTGTGTTCCTTTCTGAGCCTCCGTCCTTGTGCGCTGTTCTCATATGTTAGCTCTCTACGAACTCGCCCAGCTTACTATTCAACTCCAGTATATACAAGCTTTGTGCTATTGCATACGACAGCGATGTCCAACGGAAAACGTCGTAGCGCACTTTGCCCAGTCAAAAGCGAGCGAGCATAGAAACACTTCATCCACGCTCATTTACGCGTCACGCTTTCAGCATACACCCAGATTATTGGACGAACTCGGAACGAGAAGGTGGCTCGTTGGAGTGGAAGGAACTAGCGAGAGCGAACCACGAAGTGCTTTAGTCTTGGATGGCGGACAGCCTCGGACATTCCCCTTGCACTTTTCCTGCCCTTGATTCTTCGTGTCGTCCTCTAATTTGATGGCAGTGAGCGCAACGCTGCGCGACGGCATGCGATTACGTTAGAGCCGATAGCTCCGGAACAAGACGAACAAAATATATGTTCGGAGGAAAGAAAAAAAAAAGAAAAGAAAACACACTAAGGGAAGGTGCCGTGGTCCCCGTCGTCCATCATCATTCTTCTTCGCCACTTTATTCGTGAACTCCCTTGTTCCACGACACAAGCGGCGGAGGTCCGGCAATAATGAGCCTTCGGTCTTGTTGTCGCCAGTCGCCATACTGAAGGCACCGCGTGCCGACGGCGCTGAATTATAGACCCCTTAAGTGCAATTAGCACTTCGGCTGTCCGTCCCAACGGTCGACCGACGCGTTCAAGACGTACGAGCGCACCCTGGGTGGTCCTGCGACAAAGAGTCGCTCCGCAAATTCTTACGCATCTTCTTGTCTTTCTTCCATCTACCCTTCCGGTGAAGCGAAGGTGCTGGATAGTTGGGCCTATCACGCTTCGAGAATGCAGGGTGTCTTCATACTGCTAGAGAGAAAGAAGAAATAAGGTTCAAGCTCGAGATGACCCGCGCGTCCCGTGTTTGTCAAACCGCTGGTTTGAACAGCCTCAAAGACACCACGATAGTCGTCGCCTTGCCTCACTGTGATAAATCTATCCATCACTCACAGTCTCACAATCGGGCTGAGCCAATGAATCATTCCGAAAGAACCAATTGACACACACTTATCGAATCTGTATTCGTCGAGTGAAACCTGACAATTATACCGAGGGGACTTGAGGCCTCGTCCAAAGGAACGTTTTTACGAGGGCACGTCATTACCGGAAGGCCCTGTGCCTGAAGTCACAGACGGGCTAACTCGCAGCCAATTCAGGTCCAATGACGCATGCGGAGAGCTTGGCCTAGCGATAACCACTTTCAGCTTTGCCGCACGAACCATTTTATACGAAATTATTCGTGGTTTTCTTGAATTCTCCAGCCATTAACATATCGTATCTATTTTCCTGTGAAGTCCCTGACATCTTAAGATGAGCAGGGCGCGGCATATAATGTTCACGCTTCATGCTTCCTGATTCGTTATTCGGCGTCGTAATTGGCTAATGCCGCAGTTTCATTGGCTGCCGAGTGACAACAAGATGGATGCTCGTGGTTCGACACGTCCTGCGTTTGTTAAGCTCTCTGTAACTGTACGGAGCGCAAGTTCGTCTGCTCCAGGGGCTGCATTGACACAGCATCGATAGGAAAAAATACCTGAAAATTATAATTGAGAGAAAAAAAGAAAGCACAAGAATGGCCAAAATGTATGCGTAATCCTCGCGCACTCAACAACAGCTTCCAGAGAACTCGGGTTCACCAATGACCGTGTAAAACAAAACCACCAATCCTACAATCAAGACTCCATATAGGGCAGTTGCAAGAAGAAGCCCGGTCGAACTATAAGTGGTATCGCCCAGAGCCAATCATCTCCGTAAAAAGGTAACCACCCGATACCAACATAAGGTGCGGGCTTATACTATAAATCACGCTACAAACCGCGCTCATTCTGCATGCATACCAGCCCCTATATATTACAACCGCGCTCGTACCCCTTTCCTCAGAGCCATATAATCAGCTTCATAATGAACGATCTTAACGTGTACAATCAATACCTAATCGGACGACCGTTGCTACAGCTAAGCCATACGCTCGATCCCTTTCTGTACATCAAAACAAATATCTGTGTGCGTACATCGACCGGGGCCGCCTCACCCAGGGTGACTCATTTGGTGCGGTATGCGCGTCGAAATTGATTAATGAAGTCCGAGAGCTCGGTGCGAAAAAACGGAGCTCTTCCGACTTCCATTAATCAAACGCTGCCGCCCAATTAGAGGTCAGACCGTGTGGGTTGCAAGGGGGCTGCATTGCTTGGTTATTAACAGCGCGGTCTCTCAGACGATCTCAAAGGGTGAGCGCCGGTATGATACAACTTGATTCTGCGCGCACTTATATCGCTACAGTGAAAAGCGTATCTCGGTGTGCGAGGTTTCATTTATTTGCATTTTTATTGGAGAATGGTTGCTTAGTTAGTTTCCAGCTGAAACCTTATTTATTTATTAAAAAAAAGGGGGCAGTGACCTTTATGTTTAAAGTCTTATAATGCATGAAATGCAGCGTTTAATGAACAATTGTTTAGATTTTTTTTGAAGGCATTAAACATTTGTTTTGGAGGGTGATGAAAAACCTATACTTTAAAAATTTAGCGGGGGAACTGGCTTGGTGCATAATTCACGTGACATCAATTTCCTCTCCAAGTTTAGCGGGGAAACTGGATCGGTGCATAGGTCAAGTGACATTAAATTTCCCTTCAAATTTAGCGGGAAACTAAATTAGCGTACATGTCACGTGACATCAATCTCCCCGCCAAATTTAGAGGGGAAACTGAATTGGTGTGTGGATCACGTGACGTCGGGTCAAGTGACATCAATTTTTACGCTAAATTTATCGGGGAAACTGAATTTGTACTGAGGTAACATGTCGTCGATTTCCCCCGATAAAGTTTGCGGGGAAAGCACGGACCGGCGACCGGATCGGACTTGAGAAATCGTGAGATATAAGGAGAGGAAAGTTTTGGGAGGAGGGTGCTAAAAAGGGCGCTTCTGAATAAAAGATCCATTGGTTCAAAACGTCCATCGAGTAAAAGCATCCATTCGGTCACATGAAACCAGATTCAGAACATCCATCGTGTCAAAACATCTGTACTCTCTCGGGTTCAAAATAAACTAACTTCAGCGGTTGCCTATCAGAGTTTTGCAAGTTTTCGTCCTGGGATTCATTCCAGTCAAGAGGTGTTCGCGCCTACGGCCAACTTTCGAAGCAGCAATTGGTCAAGGTACTTGGTTTATCTAAATAATTCCCGTAAATCAAAGTGCAAGTTCCTGGGATTTTCGATGTCATGAAGCGAGAGCTTTTGGAACACCGATATTTGTACCGTCTACGGCGTGTAGCCATCACTCCAAGTGGCCGCTGATTCAGTGTAAAAGCATCAGGTGGGAAAATGTTGTTCATGAGTTTTCCTACCATGCTACCAAACCCGAGAATCCGGACATTGTGTACAACAGATGCATCGCCTGTTTCAATCTGAAGAATCAGCTTGGACCTGATGTGAAGAGCCCGATCGCCCATGTAACATTGCGGAACTGAGTGATGATCACAAACCCGAACAGCCCAAGTATAGGCGCCACAGCTGCAGGTCTGGAAATGCGCAGCTTCTTGGGAAAATGCTCGAAAAAAGAATACGGTGGAAGTACGAACGCAGATCTGTGAGAACTGCAAAAAAGACTTCGACAAGCGTTTGGCGAAGCCGGTCGAGGAGCGGTTCGAATATCACTCCGTCGAAATTTATGATGCCATCAAGTCTGAAATGACAGCCCACTACGGCTAGGCTTCTAAACGCCGAGTGCTATCAAGAATCCGGCACTTCAATGTCATCAAAGGCAACAGCTTGGACGCCATCCACCCAAACCTTCAAATCACTAAGGAGGGACATTGCTTCCTTCGGTATAAGAAAACTAAAGCACAAAGAATGATCCTTTCTTTTTAAGGTTTGCACGTTTTTTTGTTTTTTTTGACGCTCAATACGTGTTGGGCGACTGCAACCACAAGTACAATCCGATAAAATTCGACAACCCTGGGCAGCTGTCCTTATACTTTACACTCTAAAAAAGGGTGTATTATTACACCCTTTGTCCCATATAATACACCCCAAAACTGCAGTTCAACGTACAGCGCACTGACGTCGATCTGACGGTACTAACTTTTACGAGAGGCTTGATAGCTGTGTGATACAACTTATTAAAAAAGTTAATGTACGTGTTACTGACTACAAAAAAAAAATAATCAGGGTTTTCTTGGCCTTAATGCAAAACCTCAGTGTTTTCTTTTCGTGGTCTTTGATACGTACTTTAGCTAAGTTTTGGGGGCATTATAAGAAGGGTGATACCCTTTTTCTTAGAGTGTGTACGCCATCGTCAAAGGGGAAGCCCATCCAGTTGCCTCACGCCCTTATGCAGTCCTGCCACAGCTGTGCCTACGAAACCTTGATCGGGATGGTCAAGGATCAAATGGAGAGCAAGTTCAACAATGTTGAAACACTCTCGAACGCCACCTGGATGTTTAATTTTGGCTCCGCAGCCATACTAGCAACCACGCATATTTTCGGCTTGACGGCAGGACCATTGTCGTCCCTTTGTCCTAAGTGTGTTTTTTCTGACGTCTTTGTCCAAAAAACCTACACGCTCCCTAGTTCATATTAGCAGGACCACCACGTGTGAGTAAACGTTTTAATATAATTCGTATTACTAAAACATAAATGGCCTCATATGAACAGGTATGCTGGGTATCTTTTTTGTAAGCGGATTTCGACAATATTTGAAGACAATTCTCATACATCCCCGGTTTCTAGCGCACCTTTATTACTTGATAAGATCGACGGATTTTACTTTCCGCTTATGTGACTGTAACTGAGGTAAATAAAAAAATAAGAAAAATAGCGTGGTAATATAAACCCGAGACTCAGGAATTCACAGAGGACGGAACACAACACAATGTCTCAAACACAGCTGAAGGTTTAATCGTCAGACTCTCGTTTAAATAAAGGCATAGCCCCCATCTGCACAACCGACGTCCACAGTCCCGAGGGTGAAGCCGCCTCCTCCTGTCCAATCCACGTCAGTAGTCCTCCTCGCAAACACACACAGACACGCGCATGGCGCCACAGCGTCCATGAGAACGTCCACGAAGTTGATTTATCACCCACCACTGTCACTACTGCTAATCCCCCACTTCCTCGCAATGCGTCCTATAGCCCCCGCCGTCGAATCATACACAAGCATACCACTCAGATCTGCACCCTGTGGCGGTATGCGGTGTGGCGGTGTCTGAGTGTATGCTTGTGTATGATTCGACGGCGGGGCTATAGGAAGCATTGCGAGGAAGTGGGGGATTAGCAGTAGTGACAGTGGTGGGTGATAAATCAACTTCGTGGACGTTCTCATGGACGCTGTGGCGCCATGCGCGTGTCTGTGTGTGTGTGGAGGAGGGACTACTGACGTGGATTGGACCAGAGGAGACGGCTTCACCCTCGGACTGTGGACGTCGGTTGGGGCACGAGGGCTTGCTTTATTTAAACGAATTGACGATTAAACCTTCAGCTGTGTTTGAAACTGTGTTGTGTTCGTCCCCTTCTGTGTTCCTGAGTCTCGGGTTTATATTACCATGAATCATCACCAGCTCGCTTGTTTTTAAGTATTATTGCAGTGAAAAATAGCGTGTTTGCTTTTTCTTTTAATAAGATTCTTTTTTTTAGAGAGCGGAATTTGTGCTAATACAATGTATAAATTATACCGAATGTCTTTCCTAGCTAATTAAAAAAAAACTAAATTTGGTGCGTTTTACAAAGATACTGTTTTCACTCGTGTTTATCGGGCTCGGCGAACACTAGATGGTGAAGTAGTCATCACGATCAGACGGCTAATTAACAAGATGAGTTAATTAACCTTTTAATTAGAGGTTCTATGACTTATTTTGAAACTACAATTTTGAAGCCAACGTGTACCGTGGAAGGCTCAATCAATTGACTTTGTTAAAATAAATGAAACCGGCTTGGACTTGTTGGTCGTAAAATTTGGCCTTTTTTTCTAATATTTATCAACTGGACGATCCAGCAGGGAAAGACCGAATTTGACGGCGAATATCCCCAAACCGGTAGCGCACTCCATTTCCTCCATTTTCCTTTCTTCCATCTTCTTTTTTTTGCTAATTGTATGGACCGATTAAAAAACATATTTGGTATATAACTTTCACTGGAGTTGTCACGATCCACTTTTGAAACAAGAAAAAACATCACCTTATTTTGGTAGGGCCATCAAGTACCGCTTCATTAAAAATCCAAAACAAATAATGGCTGCAGGTTCACCCCGGTCGATATGGAAGCGGCTAATGAGAGTAATTTTATTTTCGAAGTAATAGCGGATTCCTTCTTACAAACTTGCGATAATGAATTTATTCTTGTTGATTATTCCCTGCACTTAAATTAAAATTGTAGATACCTATGTACCAGGGTTTATTAAAACTTCAAAGTTGAGTAACTCAGATAAGATGTAGCTCCCTTGCCGTGATCAATACTATATTTCCCGCAGGTTCGTGGCGGCGCATTCCACTCCGCCAAGGCCCTAAGCCCCAAACGCGACGAGCTAGGCCTGCGGCCAAGCTGCGATTACGATGCCGATATCGCACGGTGGATGGAGAGAGTTCGACACCTAACCTTTGTACCAGACGGCTTCCGTGAGGCCTTCGCTCAGGGACCTGTTCGCTGCTCGACCAGAGGTTTCTCCATTTAACTCAGCTCGGGTGGAGCAATTTTCCGAGTAATTTGAGAGCTTCTGGCTTTGAAACACTGTCGTGAAAGACATTTAGGGCCAGCTTGACAAGGATGGACCACGCACGACCAACATGGTTAAAGGTTGGCACAGTGGGGTCCACAGCCCTGCTGACCAACCATCATCCAGACTTTGCTGACTTCATAGAGTCCTTGCAAGTGATTCAGCACTCTTCGCAAAACAGAATCCACGCAGGGCTCTTGGATCCCCTTGCAGTGGCATCTGCAAGTTGCTCCGCAGCCCTGTGTCCAGCCACCGTCCGACGGCTTGAATTCGCATAACAGAAGAGGCTCGGACCCTTGCAAGACGGAACCACGCACTCTTGACCATCAGTGGCATTTTGCAGCGGCGGCTAGTACTCAATCGACTGCAGAGGAGTCTTGCCTTCAGTGCTCTGCAGTTCAGTCCCTCGCCTCAAGGTGCTGAACTATATTGACAAATTGGCAAGACTGAGTTTTTTTGTTTTCTTTTCATTAAATAAAGTGGGAAGAACGTACGTCAGCTTGCTTGGGACTGAATAGTTTTAATTTCCGGATTTTCTATAGAAAATTAGTATTTTATAATGAATAAGTGTAAATAAGTGTAAATTGACCATTGCTGAACTTACATATTACATACATGTTTATGTGAAACAACTAAAAAACTGTAAAAAACAAATTAAAATAGGGGTTCGCGCAATTTTAGAACACACAATATTAAAAACACTTCTTTCTCGCGAGCTCAATATTCCGGGAATTTTGTCAAAGCTTCAGTTGTGGAATGTATCGCGATTACTAAATTTCGCAGGATGAACTTCCGACTTATTTTACTATTCTCATTCAAACAGTTAAAGGACAAAACGTTTGGGTGCAAACGAGCTGGTGAAGGTTTTAACATAATTTAAGACAAAACCCCGAGATTGGGTAAAAGAAGAAGGACAACAGAACACAGAAAATCTCAAACACAGCTTAATTTTATTATACAGAAGTTCGTGTTCATATAGGGTTTCGGTTGCCCCCAGAAAACCAAAAGAAAAGAGAAAGAAAATGAGGACACTCTTCACACAAAAGCATAAGAAGCATATTGAACTCAAAAGACAACCTGCACAGGACGTACTTGGCACAAATTCGAAACAACAAGTAACAAACGAAGTTGGTTTCAAACCTTAATTGTTGAAATGGGAAACGCTGAAACGATAAAGGTTCAACCCAACTTCTTTTGTTAGTTGTTTTGGATTTGTTCCAACGAGGTCGCACCTATATCTCGTCCTCGCTGGTCTATCGGTTGGCTCTCGTCGGCTTATCTTCCTAACGCTGTTCACGTTTTCAGCTCACTTGATCCGCAATAGATTCCCGTGGAGCCGCCAGGTAACCCGCGAAGAGCCCTTGAGATCTTCGTAATAGCGCATTGTGATGAGAGCGGTTGCAAGGACTCGTAGTGAAGCGATCTCGCAATCATCGCCAAATGTAATCCAATGCCGCGGAAGGCTTCCGCTCGGAGAACGTACTGAAGCGGCAGGAACGATTTTTATTTATTTCATTTCTTTATTAACACTGTTCATCCTGTTCAGGGTGTTCACAGAAGTAAAAGGGGAAAACATATTTAACATTGCTATATACGCAAGAATAACATAATACAAATCGTGTAAGAGAATAGCCTACCGGCTGCACGGGAAAACTTTTTCAGATGTGCGATGCCCAGCGAGCAAGGACCGGCCGGCAGTCGTAAACGTTGGCGCGCCCGGTGATTAATTTGATTAGTTCTAACTGTTGACCTCGTATAATGAGGCGTTTTATGAATTATATTAATTATTAATTTGATTTTGAAATGCTGCCAATCGCCGCTGGGGGTTCTAGCCACCACAGAAAATGATATATACATCATATTTCACACCTCGCGGACTGAAAATTGGGAAATGAGATGTAATAAACAAATTCGGTTGATTTTTTGTTTTTCAAAAGTAAACTACGCAACGCCGAATGCTCAATTTCCGCCCAAATGTAGCGCTAGCAGTCCGAACCGGGTTCTAAAGTTTCTGAACGAACAGCTATGTCATCAAAAGTTATGAGTAATTTTGTGAAAATCTTGACGCGAAAATGCGGCCCATTCTAGGCAACTGGCGCCATTCAGCTCCACGAACTCGACAAGCTCCGTCAGCCGCCGTTGTCTCATTGAAACTTTCAGAAAATCACTTATACCCTTTGACCGAGATAACGGTTCGGTTCTAGAATTCTGGCATCTGCTTCGCACCGTTAGAGCTACAGTTTGTGCGGAGAATGAGCGCTGGGCGATATGTACTTTATTTTTAAAATAAAGAAAAAAACTATAATTGTTTCAACACCTTGCACATCGGAAGGACATAGAACGGTCAACCTTCAACGTGCATCACGTGACCCCCGGAAACCAAGGTGGTCTCTCCTTTCTCCCAACACTAAATCCAAGTAAGTGTGTGAACCAGTGCATCTATATTTGCTCGTTTTTCGTGGCGAGCGGGTGTCAAATAGTCAAAACATTTTGTGCCCCGACATATTTCATGATTGTCTTACCTCGGCTGTTATTTCCTTTGACATACAAAGCGAGCAATTCAGATATGATCAGTCTAACAATTGCAAAAACAACTTCGAAACTCTAAATTTCGGAAGATTTATCTCATTGTTGAATTTGAAACACTCAGCTAACGTCTGATCAACTTTAGGAAATGAGACAGAAACTATAAGAGAAGTGCCCGAGAAGAAATCTGCAGCCCTCATAGTCACGTATGCCGGGACACGTCTCCGAGTTAAGTATAATCAGTAAATATTTCGCCAGCTCTTAGCATTGCCACTTCTGTGAGAGGATACTGATATGACAACAATTTAATACGAACTCGTTTTTATCGTATTAACATCTGACTAGCTGCCAGCAGGACATATGTGTAATTGCCCGTTTGTTTCTGTTTCGTCTGTAGCGAAAGCAAAATATAATGATTGAAGTGGACGTTTCTTGAAAGATGTTTGTTTAAGAAAACGTTTGATGAAGAAATATACTAGATAAGGAACATCAAATGTTCAACTGTTGCCTACTGTTTGATAGCTTCTTTTATCATTCTCGTAAGGTGAGATAAAGAAAGCGATGTCATACCTTATCAAGCTAAAAAGATGTATTGCATTTGATATTGCACAGTTGATGACAAAAGACGCCAGTATTATCAATATACATCACTAAACATGTTAACAAAAGCTGTAGAGCGGTTTTTAAGGCACAAAGGAGAAAACCCAAAAATTGTAAATATTTAGGGGAAAAAACTGAAGAAATTGTAACACCATTCTTGCATCCGTCATTATCATGCGATCCATTCGGCATCACCGTCTTTTAAATTATTCCCACAAACTTACAACGAACTAGAAAATTAGACATGTGGCAAATGTATCTTCACCAATGAAGTTCAAAGGGTCTAAAGTGTGAGGAGTCATTCAACTTTTTTTTTTTTTTCGTTAGAACGAGACAAGCAAAATTAAGTGTCTACATGATTCTTGTTAGATATGGCGATGCTGCCACCAGAATTAGGATCGAACAGGCCAGGTCATTTTCTTTTCGGGATGCTCTCACTCATGCCTCAAGTTCGTTACACTTTCACTCCTTAACGTTTTCTTCTCGTCACGTAATTATTCTCTACCTCCCCTAATCCCCGCAGACTGGAGCTCCTGGCGTCGTTTGCATATATACTCAGATGCTTCAAATTCCGTGAGCAACGCAAACCGATTGATCACGCTTGTCGCATAGTGCCGACCGAGACATACCTCGGCTCTCTCTGGCCATCGCTTTAATTATGCAGTCATTTCGTATGCAAAGCAGAGGATGAAGCTCGCGCGCAGCAATACGATTGAAGCCCTTGAGAAGCGCGGACATCTATGTGCACCCAATTCCACGACTCGCTGCCTCCATTTCGATCGGTCTCTATCGGAAACCGTGTAGACGATATCGATCAACCAAGATTGCTCTCAGCGGTCGAGCCTAAATTATAATTTGGTGTGATTGCATTTGCTTTTTCACAGCTAAATGTTTGATCGTTTTTTGTTGTTCTTATTACCGCCATGTGGCTTTCACTATACTAACTAAATGTTTATCCGTTTCGATGCGTCTGGTTATGGTTTGTACCTGCGGTACGCTGTGTCCACCTGACATTTCGCAGAGACTCTACGCGTAGATTGATCACTCCGGGGAATTAGGCGAAACGGGTGCGGTTCGACAGTGCGCTGTTGTTCCATCATCTGTTTTCTTTTCTCTGTTTTTTTTTACATTTTAAGAGATACGGGTGCGAGCGTTGGTAATGAAAGCTCAGGGCTCGTGCGTGTGTGTGTGCTTGGGGGGGGGGGGGAGAGAAACCTGCGATACGGAGGGCAGGTTCATCTGCTTCTTGCGCAGGTGTTTTAGTGATGTCAGAACAGAGCCGAGCTCTGATTGGCTTTGATCGGAAGGAAAGTGGGTGGACCTCAAGGCAGCTCGCTTTGAGGTCTACCCACTATCCTTTCCATCAGAGCCAATCAGAGCTCGGCGTCATTCTGACGTCACTGCGACACTGCGCAAGCAGCAGACGAACTGCGCTCCGCATACACCGACTCGACTCTCTGACGTCACGCCACTGCGGTGGCGCTGCTGTCGGCCCCGGCACGGAATGTAATAAACCACGCCTCGCATTTCTTAAGCTGTCCAGTGGCTACAGTGCGCGTGATTGCGAGCACAAAATAATAATTCCGGTGCCCTCTCTCTCTCACATCAATGGCGGCACAGCAGCACGCGTACCACTTTCGAAGAACTGCGAGTCTGTCAGATTGTGCAGACCATCCCCATGTGCACCTTGCGTATACGCTGCCATCTTTGTCTGGTGGGCTGTGGAACTCGTTGTGCGCCTGCGCAGTCGCTTTCTTCTGCGAGATATCAGAAGACGTGTACGCGCGTCCCCAGCCCATATGACTCAAGGTATTTTTTTTTTTTGCGTGTCGCGATAATTGTGTTGGAAAGGGGGAATGGAGAGGCAACAAAACACGAATTCATAAATAGAGCTTTCCGGAAAATCCAGGAGATCTTGCAGCGAGGGAATTTTCGGGGGCGTTCAGATCTACGCTCGTGTCGACTCTAACACTTCGTATATCCTGAAAGTCGGCACGATTCATTCTCTCATGACAATGGGAGCTCAGAACGCACAAAAAATAAAGCGAATACAAAAGGAGATCACACATTATGTTTCGGTGCGTTCTGAGATCGTAAAATGCTAGACCAACGTCAACTTCTTTTTCTATACCAGGGTAATCTCACTTGTACCGTACATCACAACGGCATAGCGATACTTGCCCATCTCTGCATTACTCGAATGATATCGCCGATTCTGGCCCATTTTCAGAACGATCGTTAAACGATATTCGCTCAATACTGTGCCGTGGTGCAAAGCATAAAACTGAGCCAATATTGTGAGCACGTGTTGGGGGCGCCACATATTGGTCTAGTGGCGCATCTGAAGTGCGATACCCAGTGAGCACGACCACGGGATCAGAAGTTTCTGGTTGATTGACTCTGCTGACGCACCGACAGAGAGCGAAGTGGAAGCTGGTTGCTGTGCATTCTGCTCGTTAAAGTAACTCGCTCTGGTTTGTCTTTGGCCACATATGTTACTTTATTTTATAGACGAATAAAGCGCGATTAGGATACGATTGGAAGCACAGCGCTTCCAACTGCAGCCTCTGTATGTTGAATTTCTGCTAAACCTGCAACGCCTTCTTTTATATTCGCGTTTTGGTGACTTCGAAAAATTAGTCGGAAATGATTCTGAGACTTCGAATTTTTGTTACAGGAAGAAATGTGATTGCTGATTGGCATTTTGAAGCAAATCAGTTCTACAAGGTCTTCTTATAAAGGCAGGTTTTCTCTTTTTTTAATTTCAACGCACGTTGTGTTTGTAACAAACAAAGTGACTACACCTGAACTGGAGCAAAATAAATAAATGTATGCTTTATTAATTGTATTTAAAAAAATTAAGAGTCAAAGTTAGGTATGCGACACAGCCATTTCTCATGTAAACGCAATCCAGTCCTCTGCAATATGTTTGATGCAGGTTTTATATTTGTCCGCGTATTCTAATTTTTATTGTTACCGTGTGATGTCACTTAATATTGACGTGGTTACGATTACTGTAATTATTATAGTTATTGCTCTCGTATAGGTGCTAAAAAACAGAAATCCTCCTGGATTTCTGTTATTGCTCCAAAATAGAGTCGAGTTGGTTAAAATATAGTGTTAGAAAGGCATCAAACTTAATACCAAACTTAGCGAAAGTAATTCATGACAACAAAACTACTGAATACGGCTAGTAATTATAACAATTTTACTTAATCGGTTTTTTTTTTGGGGGGGTTGTTTACTTTTGAACAATAGTAAAGATTTACGTCAAAACGCTTTAGCCATAAGAAAATAACGCAGCCGAGTACTGGAAAGTAAGAGCTCCCGACACCCACAGGTGTTTTGCAGGAACGAAAAAGAAAAAAGGTAACAAAAACATCGGAGATACGAGTGGCGAGCCATGGCGACAGCACTTTGCTTTTTTTTTTATCTCGCAGACAGGTGCAGCTGTGAAGAAGCCTTGACGTCGTGGGGGTATAGCTCAGTGGTAGAGCATTCGACTGCAGATCGAAAGGTCCCGGTTCAAATCCGGGTGCCCCCTAGGCGGTTCACTTTTTTTATACCAATCGTTGGATACGCGAAGAAACCGTTTTCTAAACGGAAAAGTGTTTTTTTTTTAAGGAGTTTGCGTTGCAGAAAAGCGGGCGTCGGTGGGACGGGAAAAGCCTTGATTGGTCAGATAGGATTATGACGTCACAGTCATATGATCCCACGCGGGAATTTCAAGAAACCCACCGCGTGAAACGTGATGTCACGTGTGGAATTAAAGTCATTAAAACATGACACGCACTGCGAATTAAAGGTCACCGCATGTCTCCACATGATTTCGTTTTATAAAGCAATTCATTTGCCCGAAAGAAAAAAATATTGAAAGTTTAGGCGGAATTCGAGCTCACGACCTTTCTGTTCCGAACCAGACACGCTACGGACCCTATCGACACCGCAGACTTTTTTTCCATTGTTACAGTTACGGACACACAGGGCTCAGGTAGCGGGGGGGGGGTGTTAACTTTATTTAAGCCTTTTAATTCTTTGATTTCAGGCAACCACTCCGGGATGACTCTGGTTTTGTATACAGCCACCAATTCTCATACCGTCTGCACAAAATGTTTACTTACTGACCATATGTTAACATCGGCGTGTCTCACAGATATGCGACTTTTCCAGATGCTGTGAAGACCGATGAGCATGCTCATATCTAAAAGTACTGTGTTATTGTGCCATCCTGGTGCGCATTTAAATATCTCATACCGTCGGGGTAGTTCTTTGTTTCTTTAAGTTGTTGCAAGACATCCCAAAAAAGCAGAGCATCCCAACACTCTATGAAACGTGTTCAATTGTTTCCGTTTTTACAAAGAAAACAATGGTCTCCCGATGGAACAAATATCCCCCTGTCTTTCAACAACGTTTTTTTTTCCTTTTTTTTAGGAAGCATATTTGTATCAATGATAAGGAAAAGGTTTGGCTGACAGTTGGACCTGCATCTTCTGAGCGCATTTCAAAACGTCACACTCTTGTCTCTCATAGCATCTGTGGCGATACAAAGGCATGGGAAAAATAACATCAGAAGAGGTATGAACTCGGGCGAGTTGGTGATCCATGTTTTTGAGGGTAGAAAACGCTAAAACAACCGACAAGCAAAAGAAACGAACAACATAGAAAGCGCTGCTTGTGTTGCAAGTAACGCTCTGTTTTGTTCGTTTCTCTTTACTTGTTCCGTTGTGTTCGAGCTTTCACCCTCCAGAAAAATAACATCAGTATAAATCATTAGTTACCGTTTCCGCGTCACACCAGAAAGATAATCAAAGAAAAAAGAACAGTCAAAATCGTATATGAACTGACAACTTCACCAAGAATGCGCTTGGTCGACAAAGACCACGATTGTACGACGAAACAGTAAAGGGAAGGAACCTGTTCTGACAAGCTAGTTTGTACCGCCGTGCGGAGAAAAGGAACTGACTGATCCTCGAACAAACATTAATCTGGATGCAACCTGTAAGACCATGAGGTTATCGAACACGCGGCCCGCGGGCCGCATGCGGCACGCGTAACTCGCTGGGACGTGGCCCGCAGGCAACCGGCTACTAGATCCCGGTTCCCTCGTCTTGAACGCTAGAAATGGCATGCGCCACAGTGATCTCATCTCGCCGACAAACTTTCGCTCGAAAAGTAGCTTTGCTATTTTAGTAGTACTCAGATGGTTGTATGCTTATCTGTGTTCATTTCTCTCTTGTTTTCACTTTATTATTTTGCTTCCCAGCTGTCTGAAATAGTTTTTTTTTTGCCCAAAATGAGAAAGAATAAGTCGCGGAGGGACAGGCAGGACATACACGTTTCTCTCACTTAGTAACAGCTTGTTTATTTTTGGCAGAAAGATTGCACCCTGAATAAGAAATGCGTTTTTATTATTTTGATTTTAGTATTCATTTTCAACTCGCTCGCTCTTACCAGTACAAAAAATTCCGCTACTAAACTGCAAAATGCGAGCTCCAACTTCGTTGAAGGATGCATCTCGGCTGCACAGACTCTCGATCAAGTGGAGTAACTGCCAATGATAAAGCTACGAGCTCGGAATCACCATTAACAGAAGAAGTATTTGTTCAGGGTGTTGTAATAAAATAGCAAGGAAAGCAAGAACTGTCAAATTAACTGACTGTGTTTTAAAGACATCATGAGCTTCGTTAATTTTTGATAAATTGAGCAACGGGAACGACTATGTACTTGCTCTCTTGTTTTATTAAAAATGCCAGCACGTTGGCGGCACGGTGTGATTTTAATTCTCGTTATCGCATCACGTCAGGGCCCAAAGTAGTCATATAAACAAATCAAGTTTAAAGATGTCACTGGCAAAACTGTGACTTTGCAAAAAGCATAGAGAACGAAGTCTCTTTGAAGTATCTTAACACTTTCCCTCTCCCCTTTCCCTCAACTTTACGTTGGCCCCAGCCTTCTCCGGTGTCGGCGTTCTGGCTCCCACACACAAATGGGTTTGAGATCACTGTGTTAGACAAAAGGTGTGACAGCGAAAGACCGTCTTTAGAAATGCGACAAAAAAGGTTATTCGGACTCAGTCTCTCCCAGGTAGATTGCCGTCTGAAAACCTCAAACGCTCGATGGAGTTTCCGAATATTCACACGGGAACAAGCGACTCGGAAAACATACCATATTTTTGGCTATTGAAAATTTGAAGTACGTTTACACAATCTCGCTAATGCGAAATGAGCGCAGCTCCTGAGGTATTTTGATTTTGCGATATACCGTGCTAAAGAATTTGAGGAAGAAATATATATTTGTACAAATATAGACCTCGTACTCCTGCAAATATTTATTATAATATTATTTATATAAGAAGAAGGGGAAGGGTACGGTGGACCCCCCTCCTCCTCCCCATACCCTTCACTCCTCCCAGTTTCCCCGCTAAATTTAGCGGAAAAAGGACGTCATATGACTTCCTGTCATGTTACATATGAACAAATTCAGTTTCTCCGCTACATTTAGCGGGAAAATTGACGTCACGTGATGCATTATGGGACGTCACAGACTTACACACCAATTCAGTTTCTTCGCTAAATTTAGCGGGGAATCGAAATGGTGTATGGGTCTGTGACGTCCCATAATGCAGTGTTGGAACTAACGCGTTATTAGTAACGACGTACGTTACTGGTAACGCGTTACTTGTTTCACTAACGTACTAACGTACTCGTTAGTGTTCTGAATGACTAACGAGTAAAGTAATGTTGTTATTAATTTACGGTATCTCTATCAAATTGCGTTACCCGTTACTCGTTACTTTTGATTCAAAATGGCCGTATGATCGTTTTGAATGGCCGCATGACCAGTGCTCATAATGTAATCTAGCGAAAATACTTCGAAAACGGCTTAATTGAGTTCATTTTTATATTTCAGAAGGAGGGTAAAAAAATCGTGGCAGCTATATATAAACACGCCTATTTAATATTTGTTTAAATTTGTAATTTATATAGACAGTTTTTTATGTCTTAATTTGTCATGTAATTTATTTAGTTAATATTTCGTTGTACCACACACATATACCTATAAATTAACAGCGGTGCGCTGCATCAGTCCTAATTTGTTTCTTATTTTTCGCCAGTTCCTTCACTCGCAGAAGCTATCAGGAGTTCTAGGTGCGCTTAAAGAAATGAAAGACCGCGACAACAACCAACTTTCCAGACGCGCCCTTGCTGAAGTAGATGAAGATCGACCTTATGCACCAAGTTCGCGTTTCTCAAGAACGGTTCGACAAACTGCCGACGTGTGTGGTTGAGACGCTATATAGTCACATACTAACAGTCATACACAAACAGCTGTCACATACTAGCATTGAAACACAAAGTAATGTAAAAGTAACGTCCGTTAGTTATGGAAAGTAACGGCACTGGTATTTCGTTACATTTCCAAAATGGTAACTGAGCTCTGTAACGCGTTAGCTTTTTTCTAAGGTAACGAGTAACGCTATTTCGTTACTTATTTTCGGTAACGGGCACAACACCTGCCATAATACAACGCGCGGCGGTTACGCCGACGGCGACGCCGACGCCGGGAAACATGGGAACGAGCGCCTAAGAGCTGGGCTCCAAAACATATTGCACGCAATGGCGCGAGGGAAAATCGAAAATGCACATCCCTCCCATTAGCGGCGCCTTTCATCGCGCTTCGTTTATGACGGCGGACCAGTACGCATTGCTGCTTTTATAATGTTCAAGAGACATTGCAGGGTACGAGGGAAGGCGTTGACATAAAATTAATACATGCTAACTGGTCTGGTTTCGTAGCCCAAGCGCCATGCCAAACTCCCACGCATTTCTGCTAATTAACAAGATGCCCCCGCCGCTTTGCGAAATGCTTCAATTAGCCACGGACACAGTTTCAGAAATACTCATTTTGTCTCCACAAAAAACAGCTAGATCGTCTGCATACGCCAGCAGTTTGACTTCTAGGGAATGCAATCGAAAACCATGTATATTCTTGTTTAGAATCACGCTTCTACAGAAGAGCGCTAAATAAATGTCAAACAATAAAGGTGAAAGCGGATATCCTTGTCTTACAAGAGACAATACTGGAATATACTCGTAAGACGTCCGTTAACATGGATTAGCTGCGTTGTACATCCACTGCACGTCACTTTTGCTCTAGAAATAATTACTTGCACCACCACGTATCCTAGCACCCTGAATAACACGCTATATTGTACACGATCAAATACCTTTTCGAGATCTATAGCTATATGCGCGATAATTTCATATCACAGCATTCAAGAATAGTGAGCGCACAAGCGGAACGTTTGTCAAAATCGTCCGTCCTTTAATCACACCGGTATTGGGTGAGAGTCTTGCAATTTTGCGAATCACTAATTGGAAGCCTGCGCGCTTTAACCACCTTCAAAATATCTTATCATCCACATTGCTTAAAGGGGCCCTGCAATCATAATTAAGCGTCTACCTTTTTGCGGTTTCCACGTCTCTTAGGGTTCGGGCAAGCCAGCGGGCACGGAGAGAGTCACTAAATATCAGTGCGTCATATTTTAACCGGACGACGCGGAAACCTCCTCCACCGACGGGGCGACCCGCGGTACCGAAAGCGCGCGTAATGTGACGTCTTAGGTCCTGGGCTTACTACTGGTCAGAGCCGCTAAAAGCTTCTTTTAGTCGAAATACAAAATATAAGTGGCGCGAACCGTTTCAATTATTTATAAAGTAGTTTTGTTCAGTATTTGAGATCAGAAAAGAAACAAATGCAGTTTATAAAGTACGGAAACAAGAAATGATCCGTCGACATACCCGCCACCAATCGGTGGAAAAGGCGGCGCCTACTAGAAAGGAGTAGTGGGATCAGGCGCCGACACGGAAGGTCCCGGATGTACGCGGCGGCGCTGCGGCCGTAGGGACCGAAGGACCCGGCCGGCTCTGAGCGTTCCCAAGGCCTTCGGTGAGCAGCTTTGTCTTGCGGTTTGGCCGTTTCGCGGTATGGCAGCGCGAAGTGGCTCCCATTCTGAACTGATCTTTACCCCGTGTTTGCTGTCGTTTGTGGCCAATGAAGTGTCATGCCGAATTTGTGTTTAATCGCGCAGCAAATGCAATGAGAGCCGCTCTAGCTGCCCGCTACATACAGCCTATCCAGAACACGCTTTAGTGGCGCCCTCTCGCGCCGTCGACACGGAGTACGGCAGCCGTGAGCGCTCGCTCAGCTCACCACCCCTCGTCTGGTTCACGGCCACTCAAGCAACCAAGGACGTCATGAAGGAGGTTATTTTTTGCTTGTTTTTGTAATTTTAATTTGCCTATAACTTCTAAAATAAATCGAAATTCGAGAAAAGAAAAGTGTCATTAAGTTACTACGTTCAGTGCGCTCAGGTTTGGTGCAAATTAAAAATTAGTAAAAAAGCCATTGCAGGAGCCTCCAGAGGAATCGATGTGCCGTTTTTAACACTCCTCAACTTTTACTCGTCGTCACCTTTTGGAATGAGTGCAGTATGACTCCTTAAGAACAAAGGCGCGGTAATGTTTTTGTCAACTAGGCATCCGAGAGCACTTTATAAAGTTGCTCCGCTAAAATGTTCTTGTCCAGCTGCAGCGGAAAAAAAGATTAGCACAGATGACCGCTGTCTGGAGTGGCAAAATCGCTACACGCGGCGTTATTGTTCCCGATTACGCCGATAGGGAGTGCGACAGTCACGTTTCGTATCTCAAGGTGGGGGTAGCCGGAAGAAATTTGAGGGATAAGTTAGCTTTCGAAATGCGGGCTTCAGGATGGCCTGCCTTCTGCCGGCCACCCCCGCGTTGAGACAGGGAACGTGACTGTCACTCTCGCTATCGGCACGCTCGGGAACGATAGCGCCGCGTGTCGCGATTTTGCCCCTCCGGTCGTCGGTCACTTGTGCTAATCTTTTTCCGTTGCAGCTGTACCTTTTGTAAACGGCTGCCTTTAATCCATAAAGCCAGGAAGGTTTCCCTACCAAAAGTTCGTCAATCACTCCGGCGATTTTGTTTATCGTAATAGGTAGTTTGAGCCAGTCAGTCGTTTCTTCCTCTAATCTCGGCATTATATTTAAACTTATCTATATATATATACGTTATCAAACTGCGTCTTGCTGAGGGCATCGTTGCGAAAAAACACGACAGCTTGGACGATTATATCTTCGTTGGTGCTTATCAAACCATGATACTTTATCTCACATATCTTTTTCCTACCGGTGTACTGCTTTTCTCTGCTTAGTGCTCTTTTTGTAGGTTGTTTACCGAGAATACATTTTTTCCGCACGCGATCGAATTATAGCGCTTTTATACTTCTCATTGTATATTCGCGCTTAAATGATTTTGGTCATTCTAATCTCATTTATAAATTTACTAGGGCATTCAGACTCCAATTTAAGGAGTCTTTCTAGATCCGCTTGCAACAATTCCTCTTCCGTGTCTCGCGAATATTTTAGTGTATTTGACCGTTCTAATGCTACTAGCTCTATTTCTAGTTTTGTAACTTTCCATAGTTCAAATGAGCTAGTAAAATAACTCTGTGTTATATTCTCGAGCAAGGTTTCAACTGCATTGGTAAAAACTTCGTCATCACGAGGTTTAACATTAAATTTCCACCAGGTCCCAATTAAATCGGCTTCTCAGTACTTTAGATTTGTCCAAGGTGAATATTACCACAGCATGATTACTGAAAACAATGGGTAGAACTTAGTATTCATATGCTTCGCTTAAGAGTTCGACGGGCATCACATTATTAAGCTCTGTCAAGTAGAGCGTTACTAGACGAAGAAAAATGCGTGTATCGCAGCGTTTCTACCTTTTTCTTAAAACTGACAACATCATGAAGGTAATATTCATCAATCAATTCTCTTAACACCAATGCACTGAAGTCTCTTCGAAAATCGGTGCTCGACCTGTCATTGACCTCACAGACGCAGTGAAAATCACCTATTAGAACTATCTTTCGAGTTGAATTCAAGAAGTGGCTCAGCCCCTCGAAAAATCTTTACCTCTCATGTACTGCACCTCGTTAGGGCAGAAAGCATCAATAACTTTCCAATTTATATCGTGCATTACAAAATAACACCCAATATTTACTGTGTTATCATCTAGGGTTAAAACATAGTCTTGAGCATTTAATCCTCTTCTAATAAACGATAAGCAAGCTCCTGGATGTGCCGTTTGCATGACTTGCACAAACATCGAAATTGTCGCGAAAAGGTTGTACTAACTCCTCGTCGCTTCCTCGCTTTCTATTTTTGTTTCTTGTACAGCGAAGATGTCAAGATAGTTGTCGTTTAGGATTCTTCGTGACTGGTACTGTTTGCACCTCGTGGAGAGACCACGAGTGTTCAAAGTCCTAAATTTGACTGCTTCAAAGAACTGTGGCATCTTCGCTGCAATACAAACGGTACACTACAACAAAGACGTCTTCACCAAGTACAGCCTCTGAGGAATAAGACCCAGACACCCCTTTCCCCACAGGGTCCGGAGGAACCTTCGGCTCTCGTCCGACACGGACAGACCAGCCTCGTACGATTTTCCACGGTGGTTCCGCCACACTGGTATCACTGGCGTCGTCTGTCGCCTCATTGTCGTTCTCGTCTGTCCTTTTTGAGGGCTTGGGCGCTAGCTGTGGCCATGATGATGTCCGTGTTGGTTCCCTCAGCCGCGCGAGGCCTCTTCGTTGTTCCAGGCGTTGCAACACTCGGGCAGCCGTCACTGACAGTCAAACAATCAGTCGGGGTTGCAACCCTCGTCTGGTTACTGTTATCAACGATTACTGCTGCCGGCCTCACACTTGTCACACTTGGCGTGTTCTCAAGCACCGAGTACTTGGTGGCCCCAGTCTCAGCGGCTTCTGTAGTGTCCATGAAGAACACCGCCGCGTCTTCGTGACCTATATACGGGCCCGGCGATTCCCGCGTAGGTTCTCACATACTGGCTGGACCACGTGGCCAAACTGATGACACTGGGTGCAACGGGGAACTTGGCAGTCGTGCCGAATGGGACCGGTACGGTTGCATCTGAGGCAGAGTGGAGCACGGCCAAGGCCAATACAAGCGTCATTCCGCCAGCAATCCTCGCCTGACACGGTAGGTCCTCAACGGTGACGCCCGCCTTCAGGGTGATGAGAACAGTTCGTGTGTTCGACTCGATGGCCTCACTCCTTGTACGCGCCACATCTCTCTCGACACTTTGGACACTTTCACGTATAGCGCCGTAGTCCTACGTACCTTGTCGTCAGGAACGCGACAGCCAGTGGAAGTTTCAGACGTACACCCTGGCCGTTGGGGCAGAACACAAGACAGCGTCCTTCCTTTACAAGGATTTCCCGGGCTTCGACCAACTTCCTCTTGCTCTCGTTGTTCTTGAGGGTCACAAGCCACACGCGGTTCATCTTGTACGTTCCCAGATAAACCCCGTCAGCCACCAGTACCGCATGGTTCAATGCGCCGCGGGAGTCTTCGACCCGGTACGAACGTCTTCTGACGTCCCCGTGAAGGAACACAAAATTTAAAAAAAGTTTTCCAGTAGGCAGTGGTGGCAGATGAACAGAATAGTCCAACTCAGCAGAAGATTCCTTGAAGTCGAGTTCCGCCCCGACGGAACTTGACTCTTCTCCTTCCGTACGCGTCGGCATCCGGAAGTGCAATCGGCCACGCAGACACGCTTGGACTGCTTGGGAACGAGGGGGAGTTCGTACGTTTAGCTCTCACGTTCCACTCTTAAAAAAAGCTTAAATGTATTTTTTTTTTTAGAGCGCAGCTTTTAGGCGCCCGTTTCCGGCTTGAGCGGCGTCGCCGTCGGCGTAACCGCGCGGTGCATGATGGGTAAATTTCCCCGCTAAATTTGGCGGGAAATTTTCCCCGCTAAATCTAGCGGAAAATTTTCCCCGCTAAATTTAGCGGAAAATTTTTCCCGCTAAATTAAGCGGAAAATTTTCCCCGCTAAGTTTAGCGGAAAATTTCCCCCGCTAAATTTAGCGGGGAAAATCCCCCCCCTCCTCGAGGTCACGTGACCCCCAGGCTACGTGACCCCCCCCCCCCCCGTGCCTTCCCCTCCTCCTCAAGAGCTGCGCTCCAATTCGGCGTTACAGTGAGTTGTAAACGGCTTTCATTTTTTTACTGTGAATATAAGGCCACGTTGTATGTAATATATCGGAAGAAATGTATTTGAAACCCGTCTAAGGCAATTTGTTTAAATTCATGCGAAAAACAATTCCATTTCTACAAAAAAGTCAATTTTCTTTAATCAGTAGGTTTGGATAATTAGCTACATCCAAACCTGCATTGATAATTATATAGGTGCTCTTAATAAAATTGTAAATTAAGGTGCATTCGAGAAACACACATTTTCAGGGAGGGTTGCTCGACTTAAGTCGCGCAATCATTCATGAAACAGTAATGCAGTCTTGGGTAAGTTACTTCTAAAATTAATTACTTACAGTCACAGATATTATGTCAAAATGTATTTAAGTTACAGTTACAGTCACTCAAAGATAAAAGGAAATCGTTACAGTAAAAGTAACAGCTACTTTGTCATAGGACTATAACTTAGTTTCTTTCAAGATAATTTTTTTTATTAATCTAACTATGAAGACATTGATGATAACACACAATCACTACGATTTTTATGTATTACCTTCCCTTTCTCGAGATTTCTATTATTTCCCTGTCTCAGCTGACAAGGTAGATGTACCGATATACAGAAGGGTACATTACAATAATTGTGGAGGGGAGCAGAAGGCTAAACAGTTTGGAAGTGAATAAAGTGGAAAAGACCGTTAGCGACAAACAAGATAAATAATTGAGTGCATAAAAACAGCACAAGGTTTTCTCGGAAAGTGTTCCACTTTTGTCTTTAATTCCTACTATATATATATACATATATATGCAACGCGGAACAAAAGATTCGATCATGGATCACGGGCTCACGTACTCCTGGGAAAGGGCAAGTCGACCAGTAGAAACCAGGGTGTCGAACCAGGAACCGAACCGAACCGAAAACCCGGAACAGAGCCGGTATTTTTAGCCGGGCCGGAGACTAGAACCGACCCGAAATCGTCCTTGACCATCTTGGAACTGAACCGGAACCGAAGCCGAAAAAAAATACAAAACGGTAACCGGTTCAAAGAGCTTGGTTCAAGGTATTTTTTTTTCTTTTTTGTTAGTATCACAAAATGAGACATGTAGGAATGAAAAATTGGCGGCTGTATTTCTATCTACTGAGTCAAATCGTCATATACAAAAAGAATTGCAATGCATGGTAAATTTTGTGTTTTCGTGGCGCTGTTGTATTAACACTATGATTAACCATGTGTCTCATTGTCGCGTGACGTCATGGTGTCAATACATGCTCTCAAGTAATGTCACGTGACGTCACGTGACTCACTGCATCAAATCGGCTTAATTGGAGGAAAGTCACTAGATGCATTAACCTTGCTGACAGGGTGACAGAGCATGACATCACAATTTTGCACTGAGAGTCACGTGACACCGTGACATAAGCAATTTCACAACCCAGAGTCAGGTGTAGGTTCATGACGAGTCAGCATCGCCAAACAATCGGGTAACGACTCATGTCAATTAAATAGCGAAATAGCCCAACTCTAACAATATACGAAGCTCAGCCAGAAAGCTTTGTTTTTAAACCTAGCGCATGACTATGATGAACACTGACGGTATATAATTCGCGTCAGATCCGTAACCGCTTGACAAATTGCGGGATTGAGGAGGATCGACAGCTGTCACCTCGCTATTTTTCTGCATCTGCGATTGCGCGGAGGGAAAACGCGGTGTTTTCGCAAGCTATCAGCATCGGGTTTATTCTTAACAATGCTTTCTTATTAAATAAATGTTACAAGACAAATTTTACGTCATTGAGGCACTCAATAATTTTTTCGTTAACATGAACTGTATCCCAAAAATTTCCCCGAGAATAGAAATATTGAAATGACTAAATGCGACTTATTAATATATTTTACTACATGGGAGCTGTGGTGTGCACGGGAGCAATACTAAAAAAAAAAGTTTAGTGACCTCAGGGGACAGCTGAACGATGGCAGTGTCTGAGTCTCACGAGCGTCGTTCTCAAGTTATTGCCCAGAGATTTCGACCTCTGTATTTTGCTTAAAGGATCACGCCGTATTTCTATACATTCGCTAAATACTATGAAATCACTCCCTAAAGTTAATAACTGAATAACTCACTCGCTCAGGCAAAGCGGACACGTGGCCTGGTGCCGCAGCCAATACCACCAACGTTAATCATACCCCGCGCTGGGGTTGGAAAGGAAGAAAACGTACTGGCTCAGGCATTGTTGGTGTTCTCTATTCTTATCACCCAGTGGTTGGACACGGGCCACTACCCAAATGTCTGGCGAGGTATTGATTATTTTGAGCGATGTACAGTGCTCACGCGGATTTCTGTCAATCCGCAGGCCGCGCTCACGACTGTGCGTCGGAGCGGGTAGTTTGATCCCACAATTACGACATCATGTTGCGAAGAAGGAATAAAAGAAATAGTCTTATTTTATCTCATAATTTCACCGCGATAAAGAAGCTTCTGAATCGATGGCGGTCTGTGCAAGTATATTTGGCCCAGAACTTGCAGGACGTACGCATCAGGAAAAGTCATGAACACTCCAATGCAATGGTTTTTCAACCTTTGCTACAACTTTACGGGCTGCAAAATAAAAGCAATTGAGGGTTGCTGTTTATCAAGTGACAAATAAAATTGTCGAATTAGCACACAAACGGAGGAGGCAATTCCTCCAGAGATACTTCGAGGTCTTTCCCTCTGGTGTAGAGAAAGAAGACCAACTGAAGCGCGCTGTACTATGGTGGGTGCAAGTAATGGCCAGCCGCAAAGTCGCCGAATTGGAAAGGCTGAAAGGAGTTGCCGCCGTCACTGCAAATAGCAGTAGCTGTCCAGAGTTTAGAAGTCATTATTTCTTTGCTGACGAGACTGGTACTTTGGAAACTAGCATAACAGCTCCTCTAGCAAAACCAAAATTGTGTGTGGGAGAGGGGGGAGAGTTGGTGCAAAAACACACCACCAAATACTACCCCTAGGGCTTTATACTGTTGTAAAGATTCCTCTTCCCCGTATCTTTGGCGCTGGCCAAATGTATGGCCGGAAACTACTTTGTTTAAAAACTCTTGCCAGCACGTTTTCGTCGTGCTGAACGCGCACCGCCATTCCTCACGACGATGCACTAAGAATGATAATACGTGCATACCAATACTTGGCTTTCCCACGTAGCACGAAAGACGTTGCTGAGAACATTCCGGAGATGTTAAAGAACATAGGCAACATTCTTAGATGTGCTGATTTGCTCGAAACATTCTATCAAACGTTGTCAGAATGGGCATATCATACATTCGGGGAATGTCTTTAAAGGATATTCTTGGAACATTCTGAGAACGACATAGAACATTACAGGACATTCGTCAACATTGAAACATCCTATGGGTTCAGAATGTTCTAGAACAACCAGAAAACTTCCGCAACATTCATGGAATGTCGCACATTTGCGTAAGAACATTCTATCAATGTTTTCCAGAATGTAAGCGCAGGCGCTTATCAGCACATTCAAGGCATGGGGATGTTCTCAGAACATTCTGAAACAAGACATTCAATCAACATTCTAACAAGGTTCTAGGAATGTTCTCACAGTACATCAAGAACATTTGCAACATTGTCTGAGAACATTTTAAATAATTTACAATTATGACACATGGCTACTAACCCCAATAAGCCGTGCTACATATGGATGTTACTAAAGCTCCTCACAGGCAATCAATATTTTCATATCGAAATATATTTTCTGCATACCTAACACAAGCAGCTACTTTCAACACCAGCCGGAAGCATGTATATAACGACAGTTTACCTACTTAACAAAACGTACTATAGATAACCGACTACTCACTCGGAGCATAAGAACAGATACCTACAGCATCACTCAAGCAGGACATATATCTTTCAGTATCGTGAACTCGAGATGCTAAAAATCGGGTCCTATTCAAAGCCTTTACATACACGGTAAGTGCCAAGTTCATTATCAAGTTTGAACACCGTTATTACTTTTCTCTACGCCCCATCATTCGCAGTAGACTCGTATAAGATAAACTGATCTCTTATGCTAAGTTTCCAAAACTCCACTTAATTTTATATTTATGGCACAAAGTGGCATATAGTGGATATTATTTCAGACAAGTTGCGTGAAAAGCTCGTAAAGAAGTTGGCTTCACCTGCGAAAATTCAAGATATTTGTTCGCAAACTTAGACGTTCAAGAATGGCAGCCTGAATGTTCGAACGTTCGAGAACGTATGCGCAGGTGTTTGCATGGCGCAAACGTTCAGGATGTTGAGCAGCTTACCTTGAGATAGTGTATACGAACGTTCTGATTCCGAATGGTGTTTTAACGTTCCTTCAACATTCAGAACACCTAGGGAATGTTCGCACTTGTTGTTGAATTGCTACACGTGGTCGCTGACTTGAACGCAACGCGCGTACACCGCACCATCGAATTCAATTTTCTCAGCAAAACGAAATCACAATGACCACCAACCTATAGTGTGATGACGTCGCATTACGCTTCACCATGTTAAACATTTCAGCTTTCTGGTGAATGTGATATCCCTGCTGCCAATAGATACTAATTGTAAGTTGTGCAGTATTTATAGCAGTCTCGGGATGATACCTGCGGGCAGAGAAATGTTGACGCGACTGTTGAAGTATAGTGTTGTAGTGAGGCCCAAAACAAGTGCAGGTAAACCGAATGAAACAATAGCCTCTCGAAGGCAGTATTTCATGAAAAACGTCGAGCTCATGCAAGCAGTGAAATGCCAGTTTCTATTAGATTTAAGTCTTTGTCTGTCCTTCGCGCGCTCTTTATGTATAATTATTAATTTCATTGCGTGCATCTTTACGCATCATCTTTTTTGCTGAGGGCGTTCTGTATGGGATTATTTCGACAAGTACCATTAATTGTCTCTCTCGTTTTGCCAGACATTTCGTGTATTTGACTTCCAGTCTATCGTAGCGAGCACAGGTTATTTTTTGGCGTACCCTGCAGCCCGATGTTTCACACCGCCAATCAGCAAACAGAGAAAACGCTGCTACACGCAGACTCCATAGCTCTCCCGAGTAGTTTCGAGGTATCGTCCTTCCGCGTCGGTCTCAACGGCGGTAATGTGAAATTTATGAAGTAAAATTTATTGATCATTATAAAAATATATCTAATTGCTAACTGAATATTTGACAACATAAATAAAGGGCCGAGCCACCCTAAAGCAATGCCCCCCAAATTAGCTGAATGTATGTTCTGTCAATCTTTGCCGGCGTTTTGTCCCACTCACGACGGGCACGTTGTAAGTGAGTTGGGACAGCCTTACACACATTTCTGATTTTGGAGCTAGCCCAATATACCTGTGTTTCTCCACACATATAACTTCTCCAACATATGAGAAGTCTGTGTATTGCCTCTTTTACGTGGTGAACATTGCGCTTAATGATGACAAGCTGGACAAAAAGAAAGTAAACAGGAGGCGCGCGAAGCGGAACTAGGACGATTACGCACGCAAACCGTCAGAAGCCTCTCTCCAAATAGGCAGCTGCCCGTGTCGAGTAGAACGTTGAAATACTACTTTGTTTTTACTTAACAAAAAATAATCTTGGAGGACGCTTAGCTTCGCCTTTAAAAGTGAGAACGCGATGGCGTCAACGGTCCTCGATTTGCATCGTATTCTCATTTGCCGCGCAAGCGCGCCTTGCGCGAGCGTAGTCCAAAACGTCTCACTCGCAACAGAAGGGTCGTGAATTCGAATCCCCCCTCAAATTCTGAATTTTTTTCTTTAAAAGGCAAAGGAATTACTGTAAAAAGTGAAATTATTTGAGATATATGGCGACTTTTAATTTGCATTACATGTCATATTTTAATCACTCTCGCATTCCACGCGTGATGTCACGTTTCATGAGCATTGTGGGTTGTTTGAAATTCTTGCGCGAGGGCCATGCAGCTCTAACGTCATGACCTGGTCGACCAATCAGGACTTTCCAGTCACGCCATCGACATCGGCTTTTTCATGTTTTGATACTTAACGCTATCGCGTTAAAATCATCAATTAGCAAGGGTGATGCTCATTTTGCAAATTAAATTGATTAGCATCTTGTCAAGAACAAACCTCAAGGGCCAGGCTATGCCACCTTATCCTGTATAAGAAAATTTCACTTGGGCAAGCGCTATTTTGGAGCAGATTCGACCTGAATGCAAAGGTGCATATAATTACGATGAACAATTGCGATTACTTCTTGCTGCATGATTAGTCACATGCATGCAGTATAGATGTAAACATAATGCATGATAAGAACAACAAGCTAAAAAGAGCACAAGGTTTTCTCGGAAAGTGTTCCACTTTTGTCTTTAATTCCTACTATATATATATACATATATATGCAACGCGGAACAAAAGATTCGATCATGGATCACGGGCTCACGTACTCCTGGGAAAGGGCAAGTCGACCAGTAGAAACGTCGTCGTACCAGCTGACGGCAACCCGCTTTCGCAAAGAAAGCTGTCGCCGCGACTGCTGCGGCACCGACGACAGAGTCTCTTTCGGCGTTAAACAGTTCACCGCTAGGTGTCCACGCGTCGCGTGTGTCCGCGAGGTGGCTCTGTCGCTTGGCTTGAAGAGGCGGGGCCGTTCGACGAGGCCGCAAAGGGTGAAGACGGGGCGACAGAGCCACGCACAAGAAGGTTAAAATAAAGCAAATGCAAAAAACGCTTTTCCTTGCATTAAAAAAGAAAAACAGAAGTAGAAAGATGGTAATATTTGCGCCAACACTTTGCTCGGACGAAAAAAGGTTTTGACTTCTTGTTTTATTTTGTGGCGTATAATGGGGCGCAACTTCCGCACATGGTCCAACCCGTTGTAGTGTCCACCAAATAGCGCGAAAAGTATCTGTATCTTTGCAGATACTTTTTAATTACTTTTTTCAAAAAGTATGTAAGTTATCGTTACAGTTAGGTGAAAATAATGTATCGAGTTGCAGTTATAGTTACAAAAAATTAACAAGTTACAGTAACGCGATACTACCCAAGACTGCAGTCATGTAGGGTTTCCGAACCCATCTATGCACGTTAGAGAAGCAGTTAACGGATAGCGCTGAATATACCGCACTCTCGCCAACAACTGCCTGGGTAGCAAAGGAATACAAAAGCGAGTCGCCTACACGAGGAAATTGTAGGAAACTTTGAAAATAAAAAAAAAGATCCAGGTTTGTTTACGTTAAACAGTAAATTAAACAGAGTTTAGGGGCTGCTCATACGCACTCTGGTCACTAGAAGAGTGGAGCAAGGCTGGTCCCTAGTATCTTAATTACTTTCGCTCCGCAGCAAGATGGAGCATAAAAATCAAGGTTATATAAATCGTAATTTGAATCACAATTTAAATCGATTTTAGTCGTGATTTAAATTATAACGGTTTTGCTATGACGATTTAAACCAAACGTCTCCAGCGAAAAATAGTTTTTAAAACGATTCTTTATATTTACCGCTTGTATGTGATAAGTTGCCATGTGCATTTGTTTTCCATTGGCATTTACAACAACAACAAAAATCTTCAAGCTAGAAATATTTATATTGAACTGAACTCGATCACAAACCGGTGCCCTACTGAGTAAGTCAGATCGCTGAAGTTTTCTTCTATACCTTTAACAACGTGTATGTCAGTTACGTAATGCCATATTGCAAGCAAATCGGAACGCAAAAGAAAGAAAAAACCTTGACAAGGGAAAGTCATATCACATTGAAATCAAATCAGAACGTGAACGCGAAAGCAAATTCAGCTTTTCTCATTAACTAGACATAAAGCTGCTTTTGTTCTTGCATGGCAGGGGTTGCATCAATAAGAAGTGGTTAATTCAACCGTTCAATTTGCAGTAATTCTTCCGTCTCATTTTAGGCAGTCGAACGGATTGATCAATCAGCCAGTCACGTTTCGAATACATCCTGAAAAAAAACAAGACTATTTACGAGCTATAGTGATTTAAATCAAATAAATATTATTCAGTTTTTAATTTGAAGGAGCGTGATTTTTTATTTTTTATTTTTGTCCGGCCCACGTCAACCGCTGTGAATGCGGTTGACGTGCGACTTGTACAAATATGCAACTTATATACCGACCTTTTTTTCTTTTTCTTTTGTCGAAAACAACCGTTTATAAGGGGTGCGACTTGTAGAAAGGTTCGACTTATAGGCCGAAGAATACGGTACGTAATATGTAGGAACCTTCATCTCTTTTATTATTCAGTATTTCAACGTATATGAATATAAAACACACCAGAATAAATGCCCCAAGGAAAAATGGATAATAATCGACATGATAAAACAGCGCACAGAAAACGGAGGAAGAGAAAGGACATGCAGACCGAAAGAGCGCTGTTTCGCTCAACCTGTTCTTTTTTCTCCCTCCGTGTTCTGTGCGCGGTTTTATCATGCATAACTACCAACTAGCTCAAATTACCACTTTACTACGCATAACATTCGAATGATCGAAGTTGCAGAACGGCCCGCTCCTTTGCTTTTCCGGCCAGCCAACCCTCGGGTCTACAAAAAAAAAATTAAGAGTCCGGGCTGCACCTAAGCAACCAATGTCACACGTCAAGGCCGGCCATCTCTCGGATAGGGCGACACTCTTTCGATCAAATCTCACCCGTCGTGCACCCTATGAAACATATTTAAAAAAAAGCGCGTTCGGTAATGTCACGATTTTGGCACACGCGCGGTGTTCACAGCGAGTCCGACCGATAACACCTGGAAGACAAGGCCAGACGTCTTTCCCCACCCAAAACGTCATCACTAGTGGGCCCAGGCAGCGCTGCCTATAGCCTGCGTGTCTCGCAGTGCCTCACAACGAACGCAATTGCTATGCGGAGCGCAAGTTCGTCCGCTTCTTGACGTCAGAAGGACGCCGAGCTCTGATTGGAAGGATAGTGGGTGGACCTCAAAGCAAGCTGCCTCGAGCTCCACCCACTTTCCTTCGATCAGAGCCAATCAGAGCTCGGCGTTTTCTGACGACACCAAAAGCCCCTGCGCAAGAGGCGCAGACGAACTTCAGCGTGTTTGCCACTGTGGGCGGGTCGGGGATTCACTAACGATGACGTCACGCGCAGGCCTGAGGTTCCAGGTCCCACATGGTCCGACTCAGTCCATTCGTCGTCCGCTTCGCAAACGCCCCCCCCCCCCCCCCCCCGAAATCTTCCATTTTGCTTGGACCTCCTCTCCCCCCCCCCCTCATACAGCATTTTCTCATGGGCGAACTCCCCCCCCCCCCCCCGAAACAAAATCCTGGCTACGTGCCTGCTATAATTGACTCATTTATTGGCTTTTGATTATGCTGTACAAGTCTGTAATTGCAACCATAGACTTATTTTTACTAATTTCATTTATTATTTACAGTTTCTATATTACTTGGAGGTTATGGAGATATGTTTGTTAACTGGCCGACTTATCGTGACAATTAGACCCTTTTTTGTTAAGTCCCCTTGGCCATATAACTCACCTGCACACACCGCAATATGGTAGATATCATTACTTAAAAAAATTGTAAAGCCTAGAAGAAAAACAAAACAGTATATGAGCTATGATCATTACATAAGCTACACGTAAGATCAGAATAACGACACATTAACCGTTTTAGGATTTAAAATCATTGGGGCCAGCTATCTTAATCTCTATCTGAAATCGCAAGAAAGGTTTTTTTCCATCTTCCAGAAACGTTACAACAGTCCTCAACAAAGCAAAACGATGTGCCGCTTGAGCTACCTGATACCGCATCCAAAGGCCAGACAGCGGCATTTCTGAATCGTAATGCTCGCCATCGGACACCTTCCAAGAGTCCGCGCTCTGAGAGTGCACTGGACACAAGTAAGACACAAGGGCTGCGTAAGCTTTCGGCGAGGACTTGTACCCATTCACGTGCTTCGTGTCCAAGGATGAATGGATGGATGGACGTTAATGGCTATACCCTTTGTAACGGGCGGTAGCTTGCGCCACCTAGCCTAAGCAACGGCGAACACTAATGTTGCTCAATAGACTTTTGAAAAAGGGTCTGTTGCGCCCGCTCTACAAAGAAAATCGGGGTAATAGAGGGCGGATACTGCGTAGCTGATATTGTATCTTAAGTCCGAATGCAATCAAAACCCTTCTTAGTGCGCCTCTGAGAAGCTTCCTTGGTGGCTTGCGCTCAAATCATAATTTAACTGCGTTGTTTAAGTGTGGAACGCGTAAATTCCTACGCGCAGATACTTTGGCTTCGGTAGGAGCATATCGGGAAAACACCCGATTACCACCAGTTTTAGGTTTAGAAACCGCGTAGTCCACTAATGGAGAAGAAATGTTGGGGGAGAAAAATACCAACAAAACGTAGCAAAATATTCTGACTTTCTATTTTCTTCTTAGGAAGCTTATTTCCTTCGTTTTAATCTATGTTATTTATTGGTCTGCGGTCTGGGAGAGGTCAAGCCATTGCGACGCCACATACCAGGCACGGCGTTCCCAAACGAGGAAGTCCCAGAGGTTTTCTCCTTTCTCTTTGTCCGCACGTTTCTAGCCAGGAGCGCGCAAAATTGGAAACTCGTGCCGAAGAGAAAACAGATTACTCTTAGGTAATCAGGGGCATTATTAACCGCGGCCAATTGGGATATATAACCTCTGTGCAAACAACGCGTTGACACAGAACACGCACGCACACGCTAGCGCGAACATGCACGAGTGCGCCGTCTCGTAAGAGAAACAAAACAGTGCCAAAAGAAACTGAGTACGACATTAAGCGCGTCCAGTGCATAGTCGTGACTGGCAAGAGCGAAAGAGAGACCATCACTTAGTATGCTTCTTCACGTCAACGACTCTTTCTCTACTCTAATCGCGATCGTTTCCTTTGTCTTGTTTTATTTTCTTCGCTTCTTGTTCTTTCAACGGCTTCCGTTTGACGATCGCACACAAGTGAAAAATGGCAGCGCATGCTGAAGGAGGTTTGGGAAGTATGAGGAAGCGGTTTGGAGAAAGCGTATTTGCCCAATCCTCATCGTCGCGATCTTGGATGAATAATAACCATTAATGGGTGGGTGAGATTCCGGGGGTTCCGTCCGACGGGAAGAGCCCCTATATTCCGCCGACATCTAACCTGACGGTGCACGTTGGAAACTGCGTGCTCGTTGCACCAATCATATGTCCGTCTTTCACCACGTGATCACGCTCTCCGGCCCACAGCAACGCGCAGAGAACAGAGTCAGGTGATTGAAAGGGAGGCGGTTCGTTGGACCGGTGAGCACCTAACTCCCCTCCGTACTGTCAATTTAAGAGTGAATGAAGTTTACAATCCGTTCACCCTGAAGATGGACCGCGGAAGCCACTACAAATCATGCATGTAAGCCAATCTAACGCCGTCTGAACGTCACGTGACCTCGGACGGCATTAGTACCGTCTGAGCGACGCCCGAGTTTGTAATGGAGTATGAGTGTCGTCTGAATGTCTAATGTTGTCTGATTAACTTTCGAGTGTTCATTGACGTCCGAGTGACGTCTGAGTGTCTAATGACGTCTGAGAGTTCAATGCTGTCTAATTGTCACGTGGCCTCAGCAACGCGCAGGGCGTATCTAATCACGTGATTAGTTCGCGGCGTTGGATTTGCTGGGCTTGGCTCGTAGCGTCCCGCTGCGGTCCATCGTTAGGGGAGACTAAGTATATTAACTGCTCAGGCGAGTGTTCCGGCGCCTCTGGAACGCCGAAAAGCGTCTAGCGGCCGGCTTCGGGATGGCATCGTCCCGTGCCGTAGACGTTGCGTCCCGCGGCGCGTCACGCGCCGTTTAATTGAGAGAAATGTGTTCAGCGCGTCTAATCACAGAACACGGCAGGCCTAAACACAGACTCGTTCCCGCTGCTGCTAGGGGAAGCAGCGATTACGTAATCTAAATCCCCCGATTAGGGGAACATAGGCCTCGGCTATAGCTAACGAAACGTTTTAACCGCAGAAAAAAAAAAACTCATAAAATTTGCATTATATCAGAATACCGAGGGCAATTGATGTTCGTCACTTAGGTCACTCGATGTAAAGCAGAGCTCCTCAGCATCACGTATACCCTAACACAGTGTAATATTACAATTATTACACTGTAGCAAAAATTAAACTGGCGAGCGTCTTTTTTTTCTTTTTTCTGGACGACGGCTTGATACACGTAATGTTTTGTAGATAATTTATCACACCGATACTTGAGAAAGATATAACCGAAATGGGTGTTTAAAGCTCGAGTACTGTATTTTGTTTCGCCAATATATATGTCGGAGCGCAGCCGACGTTGCAAGCAGAGGGGTCAATCAAATATCGCCAAGAGCGTAATTCGTCACGCAGCTATCTTTCTTTCTTATAATCATACAAAAAGACACGATCTTTGCTGCAGACACGATGACAGAAGTATGTGCGATCACGCCTCAAGCACATTAGAAAATGTATACTTTAAACATGTGTGCATGTAGTTTTTGTTTTTTTTTGACCATTTAAACAGGATTATTGTACACGCCACAAACAGTAGAAGGATTTAGGGAACCGTTTTTGCACATCTGGTATACGGTACGATGGGCCTTCCGGTATGAACTGCGCATGCGCTACAGCATAAGACTCGCACGTGAGCAGTGCGTATACCGGACGAGCCTATCGTATACCGTATCGGATGTCCAAAAACGGTTCTTTAAAACTCTCTATACCCGTTTTCACCTCAAGAAAACAGCAAGTTTTGCGCAATATTCATACGCGGCGCGAAGCAGGTCTTATGAGATTTGGTTGCCGGAGGAAGAAGCGATTCTTTTGGCGTTTGTAACATGTACTTCTTGATAAGATAAGATATATTTAATCTAAAATTTACCTACATATATCTTAATTATCCACATAAGGGGAAATCAATAATGCTCCGCGAGGCGCCGGATTTTTTTTTACTATGGTTCTTGAGGTGAAAACGGGTATAGTGTCTACAGACTACCGTTTGTGTGATGCATTACCAGTGTGCTCGCGGTTTTGATCTGAGTTTGTGTTTGTATATCGTTTGACCTTTGATATTGTGGAAATAATTATTTTTATAGCCTTCCCCTTACTCCTGAAAACGAGTAGGAATTTTAAAATTCGAATAATAGCTCTCGTACCGCGAGAGAGAAAAGCCAAATTTCCTTCGACACGCCGACTGGCATCGCCTCACTGTCGCCTCTTAGACTCCTGATAAATAATGCCGCAGTCGACGCGATCAACATCCACGAAAGTATCCCAGGCAGTGGGAGCGAGGCGATCGCCACGATTAACCCTTTTACTCGAGTGGCTCGCGGGCTCGTTCGCTCACGTTATTACCATTTATTCGTCACATTAACGATTGGGTTACTAGTTAACCCACGCTCTTAGATCAGTCGCATGTAACGATCCCCCTCAGCGTTGCGAGCGACGTGGGCAACAGGGCGGGGACCTTTTCCGCATAATAGGCCGTCCCCAGCCCAGAGCAACCTGTGGACATGATCAAACGAAGTGGAGGTTATTGCCAGAAACGTAACAGTAGCCATAAGCAAAGCTGATCAAACGCAAACAAGCTTGAAACAAAGTATCGATTGCCTTTCTGCTATCGACGTAGGACTTGTGTAGCAATGGAGAGTCTCTCACAGTATGAGAGACATTTGCCGAATCAGTTTATACGGCGGTACTAAACACGCTTAGGCAACAGACACTTTATTTTAAGACAGAGAAATAGAACAAAGCAGCATTTATTTCGTCCCACCAACCAATTTGGGCCTGGACAAAGTGAATCGAGAATAGCCGCGTAAAGGCTGATTCGCACGGTGCGATTTTATTTGCGATTTCGCAGTTGCGACATTGCTTGTGCGACAAAAAAGAATGGAGGAGGTTGCAGTGCTCAACGCCGCACCTGCGAAATCGCGAGCAAAATCGCACCATGTGGACCAGGCGTAAAACGGCCTCTTCGAATGGGTCTTTCGCTTGGTGGAGACCGTATAGATCTCTCCCAAAATCGAAGCAATCTTCGTATAGTAGTACCGCGCGCAAAGTTTCTTGGGAACAATTTTGGCCACTAAGTTTTGGTTTCAAGTTACCAACCTCACTTTACGACATCCCGTCGCGACCAAATACAATGCTTGCGTTTTCGAACATGTGACTTTCCTTAAACGTGAAGTACTGCAGGAGTTGCCTACCAATGCGGATAAGATGCTGGGACAAATACTTTGAAGCCTCCCGGCATGCCAGAGTTTGTGCGCAGGTCAACACAGTACTACGATAGCACATAAAATGAAGAAGTATACATATACTGGGCCGATCATCTTGTTCCATCGTCTCCCCAATGTCCTGGGCTTTCTAAATGATCCGTGAGTCGGGAGGGTAATGCCGCACGTTGGAGGGGTAGCCGAGCAGTCAGAATGGTATGGCGCGCCGCAGACCCTGCTCCTACTCCTCGCCAAGTCTGGCCTTTACGGCCGCTGGAGGTCCTTGTTTCGATCAACGGGGGCTTTCACGAAGACAAGTGGGCGCAACGCAAGTGAGCGCTGCCTTTATTTTCCACAGTGCCGAGATGCACGACTTTGTCAACGGGGCAATCGAAACCGAAACCATGCCACTCCTCTCCGAGTTCAAATGGGTCCCATCATGCAACGCGTGCAGTGTTGCGTGCAGGGATCGGTCATTTGTGGAAGCGGTCTGTAGTGATTCGGTTGTTGATGCAGGGGGTGAACACTATTAACTGAAACAGGTTGGCAACTGTTGCACAGTTGGTAATAGGGTTAAGAATTCAGTTGGTGCTCCGCATCCAGTCTGAACTTCCAGCCTGTGATAACACTTCGTCCCACGCTCGGCAGACCCCAGGCTGAAGGTAATGAGTGACACGTAGTTTCTACAGAACTTTTGACCTGTCACCTACTATGTTTTGCTATACATATTTTGGCATGTACGCAGTTTTTATTCTTCCCGGATAAAAACTGTCGTAAATCACTTACATTTTTTTTTGTGACGCGTAGTTATTTTGTAGCTATTTCGAATGGAATGGGCAGTGCCACTGTGCGTTGTGTTACTTCGGAGTAGTTACGAGTTAAATACGCGTCACAAAAAAAATAAAAACTATTTGTGATCATTGTTTAGAGACACTACCGTATATTAGGCGACAATACTTCTGATTAGTTAAGGCATTTCCGGTTATCACTATCATCCATTCACTTGCCAAAACTGCTATGAGACATGTGTTGCTTGTTGTTGTTTTAATGCCATACGCCATTTTGTCAATTTGTGGTTTTGACGCTGTGCTTTAATTGCGCTGTACTGTTTTCACTCTGTGATATTTTGTCGCGTGTTGTTTTGTCATGGCGCAGGCCGTAGAACTTACTTGGAGCCATTAGCTATTAAGTTCATGTGGCTTTCTACCACCTCTCACTCAACACGTCACCAGTCTCGCTCCTAAGGAGGGATTTAAGAAAAAGGTGTTTATCTTCGTGTTTAGCCCTTTCTAATATTTCATAACACGACCTGTCGTTTTAATGGTGGCAACGTATACCATCAATTAAATCAAATATAAAACCAGAGATGTTGCTCAAATATACCTCCACAAAATTCAAGGTTTTAATTTTTCTTAACGATGCCGAAAGTGAGGCGGCCTTCGCGTGTGGTCCTTAAACGCCGATCGTAATCTCCCACTCCGGCCTATTATCAGCGCCACCTCGCGGCAGCGGCACGCATCTGAATAAAGACCGCCATAATTCAATGATCTCTGGGTTCTCCCGAGGGCACTAACACCCCGGACCCCAGCTATCCATCAGCAAGATGGTCTTCGCTCACACCTTTTTCTCTCCTCCGGAATTTCCTTGTTGCTGTTCATTTATTTTATTAGAATCATTAAGCTTTGATTTTACCACAAGCCGGCGTCCCCCTTGGCGTCGTTGACACTTCTGGCACTTTTTAACCTCGGGCGAAGTCGACAATTGCGAAATCCTTTGAAGTAAAGAAATTATATACACCTTGTTTTTTGTATCATCGGGACTACGGGATTAATGTGAAGGGGTCCGCAGTGTCGCAGATTATGTTCTTAATTTTTGATGAGGGCGGGTTGTGTCACGCGCCTCTTAAAACAGTGTCTGTGGTGCACTACATAAGGACGTCATTTTCTATTACGCGGAATCTTGCCAAGCTTTTGGACAAAGTCTGGGCAATCGTGCAGCGTTAGGCGTTGCTGCACCACACGGGAGGGTATGATGCCTCTTGGGAAACTACAGCGTCTACAGATTACATGCCTTACAAGTTAACCTCTATGTGACCGCATTCGCTCGCTATCGTGGTTTTAATAAGAAATTTGAACTTTTTTTTTGACATATGGAGAAGTCTTCAATTGAGGAATCTATTCAAACATACATGTCCCACATGTAGAGTAATATCTGCTGGAATAAGGAAGCAGAACTTTACACGGGTAAAATTCGTATAAAAAAAATTAGAGATCGAGAGGAGAGGTCTCGATAGAATTAAGGATGAAAGAAAAAAAAAAAGACGAACTTTAATGTCAGAAGCTATATGCCCATAGTGCCGTCATTAAATTACCAGTGTTCGTTTAAAGCGAAAACCAGTTTCTTTTTATATGACACCGCATCCTTCTTCGATTGAACGCCTCTTGTCATATAACAAAGTCGCCTCGTTTACAAAACCACACAAACAAACAAAAACCACACATGGTCCCCTGTCTTCTGCAATAACCGAACTAAATTACTGTAAAATATAGTCTCCACCGAGACGCGATAACGTCGGTATTTCGGGACGACGTTTGACCTTTAATGCTGAGCCGCTTCTCAAAAAAATTCAAAATGCAAAAAAAAAAAAAATAGAAAACTGCAAGTGTGACTTGAAGGGCTTGTCAACCTTGTCTATTGCGGTACGCCGAGAGTTGTTATCTCATACCCTAATCATCAATTATCCCACCGCCAAACTAACCACCCTTTCCGTCTTGCGCTGTTCTGTGCGATAATTTTGTCTCGACGGCGAAGAAACCAAAGAAAAGCTATGCGCTATTGCGTCCCGCTTGGAGACAACTACTGCATTTTACACTTCGAAGACGCTAAATTAAACGCATTATTATTGAAGTAGGATAATGATAGCGTTATGTATTAGTGGATGGAATAGCTTGCCCGATCAGACTCTGGCAAACGTAAATTCTGGAGCGTTTAAAGAACAGTGCGAGAGTCTGTGTTGTAAATAATTTGTATTTTACATCGGAGCGTTTCTTCCTTTAATGGTATCTATTGTTCAGTCAAGTTGAAAATTATTATTTTATTTATCGCATAGTTGAGGCTACAATGCCTATTTTTTTCCTTTGTGATTAGATTTTATATTGTGGCCAAATCCTTTATGTAATGCATCCCCAAACAACGCGTAGGGGAAAATAAATTAAATAGAAAGAAATAACAGGAAACGTTGAGTCGAATAAAAAACTCGAAACTTGTTGTTATAACGTTTCTCCCACGTAGATTGAGTCTACCTGGAAATAAAGTCAGATACTCCTGCTGTAGAGGGATATTTTAAAGGAGTTCGACTGGTAGCACGTCGAGTTTGAAGCGATGATTATAATAATATACCCCAAAATATAACCCACTCCTCTTTATTGTAAACCAATCATTAATCAGAATTGAAATCATATGTTGACGTATGCAGCCTGAGCATAGACAAGAAAGTAACGACACCAGAAAACATGCCTACAGTTTGGGCGCCATTCAGATAGCCGCGAAATGATCGAGACTTAACGCCAAAGTTAGACATGCTACACAGATATCTCATAAAGATTACGAGGAGTCTTTCCAGAAATAAGACATCTTTGATTTAATCAGCGTGAAGCACATATTTTAGGAGTGCAGTGGAACCATGGGGTCTCGAACTATGTTCTCATTCGGTACAACGTTCGTATGACTCAAAATCGATAAGCTAATAGGCTACGAGAAACGAATCCGATGCGTTTCGGCACATTTGCTCAGCCAAAACCTACTTCATATTAATCCCTCAATGCACTGCTCCAGCTTTTTCGTGCAACCCCGTCAAAGCCGTCAGAGCTCTTAGTTGCGCACCTCGTTCATTTCACAACGACGTAAACGCATTAATCAATACAAAAAGTTTGACCTTTTTTTTTACATTAAAGAGACGCTCAGAATAAGGTCAGAGTAGCGACTCTCATTTCTCCCCTTCTCTAACGCAGAAACGGTAAGCTATTGAAAAGTAATGCAACATGGAGGATGGCGATGGGGAAACGGTTGTCCCTACTCTACTACGTGTAGAAATCTCGTACGAACTGGGTCTCTCTGAGCATCAACACTGTCTTTTGAGAGTAGTCCGTATGAAGTTGGCACGCCAAAAATCTTGGAGGCAATGGAAGTTTTGAGTAGGCAACAGGTGACAAATAAAGAGAGAAATAAAAACTAATCAAAATATAGTTAATAAAACTACACGAAATATTTATTAAAAAAACACATCATAGCAGAGCGTGGTTTCGATCCACGGACCTCTGGGTTATGGGCCCAGCACGCTTCCACTGCGCCACTCTGCTGCGTCAGAACGCTCTTCGTTATGTTTATTATGTAATCGTAGAACTTCGCGTTATTTCATCAGCTTCATATACTCGATTCGATAGGTTTTATATATATTTTTATGAATATTTTCTTGTATATTTGTTATTGAAATATTTGTTCAATACATTTCTAGAAACTGAACAAAGTGCGACATAAGTCGGATTTTCACTCGCCGAAATATAATCTTTCACTTGTTTCGCAAACTTTACAGGATATGCACTATTGGTGCGGTGTCAACAATGCGCCAATTATCTCTGTCGGTAAATCTCGCGTATCATTAGATAAAATGTGTGCATAGTAACCAAAAAGCTATAAACAATTATAAAATGGGTGCATATTTGTCAGAATACTTTTGTGAAAGATTATCCGATCATTATTATTAGCTACGAAAAACCTACACCAAGGGCAAGTAAAATGGCTTTGACTTTACAGGAGCCTCTGGAAAACATAAAACAATTCATATATTAACATTAGCATTCCTTCCCTTATTTTCTGTTAAGCAAAGGTTTATCTCCCCTTGTTTGAAACTAAGGAAATCACTTACTCAAGCTAAACCAACAGGAAAACAGTCGTAATGCAAAACTCAAAACAACATAAAGTGAATCGTAACTCCAATAACCTAAGTAGTGTAATGCAGGCAATTAGCTAATATACTTCCTGGTTGCATTAATATTCTACGAAATACTTTATCACTCAAATAAATACCAAGTACGGCATCCTTCTTTAAAGGAATGCTGAACCAAACATTTAGGTGTCTATATTTAAATGGTGCACGATCTTTCCACGAGCTAGCAGCCGCCGGCGTGAGCGAGAACCCGCAATGAAATTGACGTCATAGTCTTCCATTCACGCTTCTGATGACAGTGGAATGTGTGGACTCCGGGGAAAAAGAATATTATAAAGAGAGGCTTCTCATCTCCACAGTGGGGTCCTAGTGTAAGAGGTAGGCGATTAATTGGTCTAACAAGCACGTAGCTCTCGCTCGTGGAGATGAAAAGCTTGCTTTAATTCTCGCACGAATTTAATGCTAACACTCACCGAATTTCACCGGGTACAGATAAACTCACTACAAATGTTGTCAAAGCAATAGTTAATAATCATAAGATACTATCCCTAAATATATTCAATGCATATTTAAGATTTAGCTATTATCCAGATATTTGAAAAACATCAAGAGTCATATTATTACCTTAAAGAGACCAAGGAACTAACGAACCTTGAAATTATAGTCCTATATGTATTTCATCTATGTATTTGGTCAAATTTTCGAAAAACTGGCAAAAGATGGAATCGATTACTTTTTATAATACAATAATTTACATACACCTTTCCCTACAATACTGTTTCATACATGAAAAATCTTCAACTACAGCTTTATATAATCTCAAAGAAAAATGCTTTGCTACCAACGAGAAAAAAAAGCACGTTGATATCCCTAGACATATCAAATGCTTTTAACTCTATCTAACTACCGTTTTGTTATTTTTTACTTCAAAAAATGTCAGTCTGCCTAGTAACATCTATTTTCTCCTAAAAGAAATATTTTACAATAGACCTCTAGTATAGACATTAACTATCTAAAAAACATAACTAAGATCATGACTATGGGATGCCCTCAAGGCTCACCTTTAAGCCCTTCAATGTGGAATGTTTGAATATCAACCCTCCTTACAGAAATACTTCCTGAGGAGTGCATATTCCTGACGACTTCACGATTTTAGTCAAGGGGCAAACAAAATGGAAACTCGAATTTAGAGCTACGAGAAATTCTGGATATAGTGGACACTTGGAGCATGAAAATATAAAGTAAGATGTAAGCCTCTAAAATCACAGTTTTTACTTGTTGGAAATGCATATAAAAAAACCAACATATAATAAAATTAGGCAATACACCAATTAGAATTACTAAACAATTAAACCTCTTAGGAATTATTTTTGATAGTCAATTATCATTTTTACCACACCTTAGTTATATAAAACGCTAAGTTACACTAACTACATTAGCATTAGGCAACTTTTCAGGTCTAAATCGGTGTTTTACTCTAACAAACTTTCGTCAATTATATCTTCGATTTGTAGAAAAAAATGATTACATACGCAGGTCCCGTATATTATAAAACTGTAAAAAACTCCCATCAAGAGAAGAAAACTCACCTCCATTCAAAGGATTCCTTTGCTAAAAATAACAAAAGGCTTCCGCACTTAGTGAGGAACATAAGCCTTAACATACTAGCAAATATAACCCCAATTAACGTAGTGTTAGAAAAAGAAATAGCTTTTTTTATATATATAACTCACAAAAATATATGGCCATTGCTGAAGAGGCAATAACATATCAAGAAGTAGATATTCCGGTAGATATAAAAGCTATTTATTTCTCAACATCACTACATTATTCATTTACCAATTTCACTGAGAAAACAGTATATATATATATATACATATATACATATGTATATATATATATATGTATGTGTATACATATGTATGCATACAACACTGTTGGTGCTGTATTTGTCGGTACTAAAACCAAACTCAGAAATAACAATTTTAACAAAATATAAATTGACAGTGAATGCTACGATCTACTATGCAGAATTAACCGCGATATATAAAGCACTTCTATACGTTAAAACATGTAGAGAGAAAATATACGGTCAGTTTAATAGCAGACAGGGTATGCTCTTTACAAGCACTGGACAACCCAATAAATACTAGTGCTAAGGTAAACGAAATTAAGAAAACACTAAAGCAATTAACAGAAAGACATATAATATATCTACTATATCATGTTAAAAGCCAAAGGGAAAATTAGGCATGGCCTTGCCGACAAACCAGCAAATGATGCTCGAATACATGGAGCGGAGAGTACTTCTCTTGCAAGTCAAAGTCAAGTCAAAATGTGTTTTTATTTGTAAACAAGATGTTGGTTAATTATACTTATTCAGACAGGGGTCCCAAAGTTTTCAAAGAAAACTGTTGAAGGGACCCCTTCAAAAACATATAAAACAAACACTATCTAAACTCAGAATCGCAGAACGGAAAAAGCAATGGCAAACCTATGGTAAAGATACACCTCTTTTTCGATGGATTCCAAACATAAATGCTATACCAGAATATTTTCGCTTTGAGGCGAAAAAGCGGCGTATATGGCCATACAAATACGATTGAGCGGCACGCGCTGCTCAATCGTATTTTGTCAATCGTAGGTCCTTGCCTATCGCTCAATCGTAAGTCCTTGTCAAGCGACCGAGATAGGCACGTGGCCAACACGGGTTCTCGCGCGAAAGCCGGCGTCGCCATTTTCCCGCGACATATAATCGCAGATTCGTGAGAATCGTTTTTTGTCTCGTTAATGCATTCCCGCCTTCCTCCTTCCCGCGTGTCTTTCTTCAAGACCGAGGCCTACTTGAAGCCATAAAAAAGTGTCTGGCAATCCTAAAGACAAAGACCGGGCAATAAATAACGGAAGTTGATATGCTATCCTGCGTGCGGACAGCAATTCCATGTATGGCTCCAGCCAGTCCAGCAACTCTTCGTCGCACATGTCGTGATCGTCGACATTGATTTTGTTCCCTACGCAACGCCTGTGTTATGAAGGCTTCCAGCTTCGTGATTCGTTGTTTAGCGTTCTTATCGCCTGATGCCGCAATCTGATTACTGCAGAGGGATAATAGAAAGTCACCAAATCCTTCGATTTTTAAGCCCTCAGTGACTGTAAGTAGAAATAATTAGGCTTTAGAATAGACCAGTGTTTCCGCGTGTAACCGCTGAGGTAACTGCAATGTGTACAGTCTTCTCCCGAAGGTTATCCACCGTTTAGCCTTCCGGCGACCGAACGCTTTAGGAAATGAAACAAAAATATGGGCTATGCGATTGGTCTCTGAACGTCCTCCAAACGTCCTTGTGTGGGTCGCTAATGGACGTGTCTTTGAGGATTGAGCACCGCCTTGGAAAGGAGGGCCTATATTCGTGACGTTCTAACTAAGGCGGGAGTCTTTCGACCAATCACCTCGTTCTGAATTCATAAAGAGTTGAATAATTGAATGCGGGCGTTGTTTAATTGCCGAGGTACCACGCGGCGCTCCCATTTGATCCTGCTGGACCGCTCAGAAGTGTGTCGCGAAGGTGTTGCTTCGAAAAACGCCTTTTACGGGCCTCAAAAGAATCTAACACCTAGCTCTATATATGTTTGTTTAAATATCTTTTTTAAGCTTTGAACTGGCAACGGATTTTGCCAGGCGATTTATTCTTGAACAAACTAAGTAGATGTCGTATATCAAAACGCACAAGGTGCTATTTTTGCTTCGTTTTATTTTTTATGCCCATATTTCAATTCTTGAGAATATCTTATGAGCAGAGAGGAACTTATTTCGCAGAAAAAAGGATGATGTTAGAAACTTTAGCGCCAAGTGGGCATTCCTTTTTTTAAATACCGTGACTTTATATATATATATATATATATATATATATATATATATATATTTCACGAGATAAATTGCCTGATATATAGTCGAAGGGGACACTACGCGTCGCAACAAAAAAAGGCTTGTGTCCTTTTTGTCCTGGGCCAGGCCTATTTAGGAAAATTCTTAAAGTTCGGAATAATTAGATTGTTATTTATTTTTGCGTAATAAATTTTTTTAATATTGTGTTTAAGGGCATGATTTCAATCAAAAAATCGCTCAGCATCATCGAAAAACACTAAATCAACAAATTGCAGAACGATAGAAGGCACGCGCAGCATTTAACGGCTTTCTGAAAAACCGCTCAAATTCGACGGGGTTTTTAAGTTTCGGTTTGCAATCGGAGGACACAACTCGGCCCCGACGGCATCGCGCCCCGTGGCAAAAAGTGCAACCAGCCTCCGCTGCGTCGCGCGACAACAGCGCAGCAGAGGCTGGTTGCACTATTTCTCAACGGGTGGCGGTGCCGTCGGTGCCGAGATGCGCTCCGATTGCAAGCCGAAACTTAAAACCCGTCGGATGTGCGGGTTTCAGGAACCGTAAAAATCGCGCGTATTATCGTTCTGCAACTTGTTGATTTAGTGTTTTTAGATGATGCTGAGCAATTTTTCAATTGAAATCATCCCCTTGAACACAATATTAAAAAAATTAATTACGCAAAAATAATTAACAATCTAATTATCTCGGACTTTAATAATTTTCCTAAATAGGCACAACCCAGGACAAAATGTCGCAAGCCACTATTTTGTTGCGGCGCGTGAGTTTTCGCAATATCGGAATTTGTCACACCTTTCGTGAAACACCCCATATATATATATATATATATATATATATATATATATATATAGGGTATTTTTTTTTTTTAAGCTTAACAGAATTTTTAAAAACAAACCATGAAAGCTAGGTTAATGCGGTCTGCGCAGGTAAGTTATACGGCCAGGGGGACATAGTATAAGGGACTAATCGTAACGATCAGTCGGCTAATTAGTTAAAATTCGTTAATTAACTTTTTAATTATTGAAAATAGACATATAGTTCCAATTAGAAACTTGCTCAGCGTCATCGAAAACCACTAAATCAGTAATTTTCAGAAAGACTTTGAACGCGTGAGAAGCGTAGTAGTGCACTAAAGTTACCGCTCGTGGAGCAGGTACAAGGCTGGGGCTAGATAAGAGACGGAAAAATTGCGCGGGCGCCTTATCGCAACCGCTAGCTTTGTACGTGCTCAACGAGTGCTAACTTTAGTGCAATACTACGCTTCTCACGCGCTCAAAGTCTGTCTGAAAATTACTGATTTAGTGGTTTTCGATTACTTTGCAGCAAGATTTCTAATTTGGAACTATATGTCTATTTTTAATAATTAAAAGATTCATTAACGAATTTATAACTAATTAACCGACTGCATTATATAGCCTCTATAATTATGTCCCCTATTTTTATTACTCACCTGCGCAGACCACATTATTCTAGCTTTCATGGTTTTATAAAAAATTATATTAAGCATTTAAAAAAAACACTATATATATATATAGGGTGCTTTTCTAAGCTTTACAGAATTGTTTAAAATAATCTGTGAAAGTTACACTTAAGCGGTTTTTGCAGGTGAGTTATACGGCCATGGGGACATTATGTGGGTGGCTAATCTTTGCGATAACGTTGGCTAATTAGTTAAAATTCGTTAATTAACTTTTTAATTTCGTTAAAATAGACAGAGGGTTCCAATTAGACACTTACTGAGCATCATCGAGAAACCACTAAATCAACTCTTTTTAGAACGGCGCGCACTGTACTCGATACCGAAGGTTTTTGCTATATTCAAATGAGATATGTATGTACGTTCGCAGTAAGCCTACATTATAGCGACACGTCTTATACTTGGAACCGTGGTCACGCTTCAGACTAATACATCGTACAAAAGACAGTCTGTGCGTGCACTGTCCGAGGCATGGTTCTTCCTTGTGTATATGACGGACTCGTCACGCTGGTCACGCTTAAAATTGTCCGCGCCGGGACGCGTTCGAAGTATTCGTATGTATGTGAAGCAAGACGTGCTTCAAACACGCTTGAGACGACAGAGAATCGTGGTCATCGTGTCTACATGCGAACACCGTGTCTTATGCATAAAATGTACGAGCAGTCTGACCCTTGCTTGGCGCAACCACGGCAGTCAAAAAAATGCAGAAACCACAGGGGGTGATTATCTATAAATACGATAGCATTTATCGTTGCACACACGCTAAATTTAGCGGGAAAACTGAACTGGTTCATAGGTTAAGTGTAGTAAAATTTCCATTAACTTTAGCGGGGAAACTCGATTTGTCTGTAGGTCCCGTGACGTCGGGTCACGTGACATCAATTTTCCCGCCAATTTAGTTTTCCCGCTGAATTTTGCGGCGAAACTTAATTGGTGCATAGGGCACGTGACGTCGATTTACCCGCCAAATTTATCCGGGAAACTGAACTGGTGCGAAGGTCACTTTTTTTCAGTTTCCCAGCTAAATTTAGCGGGAAACTGAAAACACTCTCAGGAAACCGGATAGCCGTATAGGGAAAAAAAAATCGCTAGTAGTAGATTAATACCATGCTAGCCCAATAAGACTAAACTGGTGTCCGAGGAGCCAGATTAATTGCACGACCTTTATTCTTTTCTTCTTTTTTTCTCGCGTGCGATTACGTTGTTGGCTTTGGGCAACATGCGTGTCTAAATAAAAAAGCATGGAGCTGAATTTTATACGTTGCTTTCTGAGGCCGGAGTTGCGTTCACTGATTGGTCACGACCAAAGAGGCGTCACCGTTCGGCCAGGACTCTCGTTCGAACTGATTGAGCGCGAGTTTCGTCCGAATGTTGACGCAGCATTCGTGTCCAATGTTGTTCCCCGTCCTGGCACTCAGTGGGTGACGTAATAAATTGAGCCGGTGGTGTAGCACTGGGCCTCTCTCTCTGTGCGCACGGCACCCTCCTCTGGAAAAGCGCCAAGGAAATTTGCGAGACCACGAAATTATTCTAGCGTGCGACTGGCGGTAAGTGAAAAAAAAAGAAAACATGAATACAATACTTAGAAGGGAAAAAAAAGTCTTAGCAGAGCGTGGTTTCGATCCACGGACCTCTGGGTTATGGGCCCAGCACGCTTCCACTGCGCCACGCTGCTGTTTTTTGTATGTTTTTGTTTTTCTTTATTGGCGCCACTCTGCTGTACGTAAAGCGCAATGAGTGTTACTTGGGGATATAAACGCGTCAATTAAAATTACTTTGAATGCCCCCGTTATGTTTTCTTTCTTTTTTTAGATATTATCGACAGTACGCTGTTGTTTTTCCTCTGATAACAATAAAACTATTTTTATCAAGAAAATGTCTTTTAAGAAATAGCGTAATATTGCATTTATCACAAAGGGAGTATGCATGGGCTGCACTGACGTCACATCGCATACTTTCGGCCCCCGTGTAAGAGGAGGAGAGGGAAGCTGCTTTTGTAAGAATGTTGAGGACGGGTTGATCTTCTATAATCTTCTGGGAGGTTATTAGCGACGTCTGTGCAAATCCGGGAGGCACAAAAGAGGATCGCGCTAAGAGGGGAGCTCCTTCTTTTCCCCTCTTCTCTGGTGGCCATTGGAGCGCTCTTTGAATGACGTCACGTGCAACCCATGTATAGAATCTGTTCAGAAACGAGACAGTGAAAAAGAAACAACAAAAGTTTAATCCAAAGGAGGGTTTGGTTTCTTACTATGCAGGGCCTTTGGTACAAAATGTGTGCCACCTACGGCGTGATCTTAAAGACTGGAGGCTAAGAAAATCATTAAAATAAACTATACTTGCAGAACATGCTTTATATTAATCTTGATGCACATCGTCAAGATGAGATCAAATGAACCAGTTAAAAACCATTTTATTCGGTGGTCATTCAATAATGGCCTTGCTGACGAACGCACAATTTCACTAGCTTTTGTTGTGGTTATAAAAGTATTATCGCAGCTTGCGAGTTTCCTTTCTCTGTTTAACCCAAGTGCGAGGCACGATATGTCTTCGTATAAGCTTTTTGTCCCATTTTTATCCTCCTCATTTCCTTACTAAGGTATACTTCTGAGTATGCATACATTTCTGATTACGTTCAGTTATTTCCCTTGAATTTTAATTGAACAGCACTCATGACCGGCTTGAAACTGACAAGTTTTACCTTGTATTGATGTTTACGTCGTGGCAAATTTTGTTGCGTATTTAATTTTAGTGCACCACTAAAACGGCGTTATTTGCGGAACACTGAAAATAAATATATAAATAAACAAAAACAAACAAACTTCTTCAGCTGTCGAAATTGTAGTGTTTACAAAGCGAAAACGTCTTTTTTATGATTGCGTGATTTAAACAAGCAGTTGAGTTTTCGGTTCGATGAACTCAGCAAAATACATTTCTCTCTCTCTATATATATATATATATAAAAAGCATAAAGGTACCAAAGACTGGAGGATGTGCGGAAATGTGTATAGCGGTAAACGCGAAGGCAGTTCCAATGCTATACCGCGTTCAAGTTCATCTGCTCTCTGCGTGTGAGTTTCAATTTAGTCCCCAAGCGCAGGCACGTGCTTTCGTTTCCCTCGCCCTCAACCAATGAGGCGCACGCCTGGCTGCTTCGTCATCGAGCACTCTGTGCGTGTTCGGTATCACGGTGATCTCTATGTTGCCCGTTTCTTGGCATGCCACACTCCTTGTGTTGTGATGAGATGCATTCTGAAACACTTGCTCCCCGTATATTCTACTTTTAATTTCATTTACCTCGCTTAACGTTCTTACGCTCCAACAATAGCTTAGGGTTCTTACATCCCCCGCGCTGTCGTTTCCTTCTCTCCCTCAATTTCTCGACGCACCCACAAATATTCGTTCTTTGTTCAAAAAAAAAAAACCGTAAAACTAGAAATAGTTGGGAGTTATGTACTTTTATAGTAATATTCCATAAGAGTAATAAAAAATGAAAGACGTTTACAATTTTCTGTAATGCGAAATTAGAGCGCAGCACTTGAGGAGGAGGATGAAGGGAGGGTACAAGGGAAGGTATGCACCCTCCTCCCCCGTCCTTTTCCCCTCCCATTTGGCGAAAATTTCCTTGCTAAATTTAGCGGCTTAAGTTTCCCCGCCAAATTTAGCGGTTAAATTGACGTCACGCGACCTCAACACCAATTCAGTCTCCCTGCTAAATTTAGCGGGGAAACTGTGATGTCCGATAATGCAACACGCGCGGTTACGCCGACGCCGACGCAGCCGCTCAACTCGGAAACGGGTGCCTAAGAGCTGCGCTCTAATATTAACAAAAAGAATCGTCTTCTAAAAGAGACCCACGTCCCTGTTTTCGAAAGGAACATTAGCCGTGATGCAGGTCTCATGGTTGACAACATCTTTCGTAAAAGCGATGTTCTGTTTTTTTCTCTCTCTCTTTGTCCAGAGGGCACTCAACCAACTCACCGTGAACCAGGTTTAATCCAGCAACACGGGATGACCGATGTTACTTCTATACGCCGTTACATTAAAAATTTAAACCTAAAAAAATAGGAAAAATCTTTAGCAGAGCGTGGTTTCGATCCACGGACCTCTGGGTTATGGGCCCAGCACGCTTCCACTGCGCCACTCTGCTACGGAACACATAACTAACGAATATCAATGACCAAAATTCAGAACTTACCGACATTTTAAAACAATTATACTTTAGCGAAACCGTGTATTTCAAGGACTATATTTCCGAAATTCCGCCGGTATTTATAACTGTATTCGATATACATTTCTATAAATCATACTTTCGTTGAACCTCGGACAAGTGCTAGGCTGATAAGGCCCCCAGAAGATATTCGTTCCGTCGCTTGCTTCTTCGACGGTTCGGTCGAGGATACAAACCGGGAGCTGAGGAGGGAAAAGAACGTTGGCCGTATAAAGTTATAGAAGACATCACGAAACGAATATGCGGAGAACAATTAACTATACCAACCTCGTCCGGAGCGCGCGTTCGCTTCGCGTCAAAACAGCAATTGTGCTATGACGTCACGCGCTGAGCAAAGCTAATACCACTAGGACGACAAGGCTATATGCCTTTCACCCCGTACGCCATCACATTGTGTAGGCATTGTCAATGGCGCGTTTTGCAGCGTCTCACGAAGAGCGCGACGCTAGGACGCGGCGTCGCCAAGACCGACACGCCTGCCGCTTTGCGGCGACTCTCCTCGAGCTTCTGCGTTTTTGCCGCTTGTGGGAACGGCCGGGGATCCACTAATGACGACGTCTTCTGCAGGTCTTATCTTCTACGGGTTATTACGGGGTATTGGCCAAGACCGCCGGTCGAAATTCGCCTCTCTTTCGCAAGGTTTTCACTCCATAAATTTAGCCTTCATTGACTGTGCTTTTACAGCGGAGCTGTTAAGGGCTAGTTTCCCCAGGATGGTGTCCCCCGCAAAGAAATGTCGACACAAAACTCTGGTTGCCGCCGTCGCTCATAGATGGCGGTAGCTGTCCAGAGTGTTGTGTTTGCCGGTTGTCTGCTTGCCGCCGTCGCTCATAGATGGCGCAACCTTTGGAGCCTTTCCACTCTGGCTTGCCGACTTTTGGCAGGTCATTACTTCATTCCCACCATAGTACAGCTTCGCTGGTCTTCCTTCCTCACCAAAGTGAGAGAGGCTAAACGTTTTTTTATATTTATTTATTTATATTTTTTGGCAACAACCAGTGAGTGTAGATAACAAATATTCATTGATTTAGGCTTCAATAACGAAAAGTGTTTTGTAGTTCATAATTGTTTCCTCCGCTCCGGCCCCATTTTTGTTTTCAGGCTGTTTACGTTTTGTGTTGCGAACTTGGCAAAATACTTATTTTTTGTACTGAAAAAAATATATTTTTACAGGTATTTTCATACGCTTCGCGAACCATGAAGATTCCTACAGCCGCACGTTGTAACACATTGCTTGCGTCATCTTTTCTAAACATCATTCTTAGTTACAACCAAACTTTTGGCTGTGGTTCAGTGAACGAAGGAGTCCAGTTGCCAAATATTCGAATCCACGTGTAACCGGCTGAAAGACAGCGTTTAAATCCGACGTTCCAGCCAACTGCGTGAGCAGATGAAATGCACAACAAGGAACGCATCGTTGAAGGACGCTTCTAGCTTGAAAGTCCACTAGCCGTGTAAGGGTCACAAAGACCACGATGAGCAGTCAGTCGGCAGCAAAAGTTGGCGGGACACGGGAGCGCCAGCCCGAAATGACTTGCTGCGCCTCCTGACGGCGCGCGGCCGCTTCCATGCAAGACTCACGCTTTGAGAATGTACTGTACGTCCTTTCGAGCTCACGGTCATATCTTTTTTACTCGCTTCCGTCCGACGCGAACGAGACAACAGGAACCGGCGCAAGGTGCCGCGAGCCGATATCTGGAGCACTCGAGCAGCTTTGTCACCCATCATATAAACTCCACAGAAACGTCCAGTACAACTGTTCACATGACGATATACGCCGATGATGTGGCAATTTGGTGTGTCAGTCCATCCAGACTGTCAAGGACCATCGGCAAAACGCTTCAGAAAGTTCTTGACAGCACGACTTCTACTCTAGAAGAACTAGGACTTACTTTATCTACTAGCAAAACAGCCTTCCTCTGTTACCGCCCTGGTCGACATCCAAACCGCAAAGTTGCAAATACGCCAGCCATCAAAGGAATACCGATCCAGAGAGTCTCAACGTACCGATACTTGGGGATGGAAATAGATCACCACGTTACCTGGAAACCCGAGATAAAACGACTTGTAACGCAGTGCACTAAATTATTAACTGTGCTTCGTCACTTCCATCGCCAGAAATCTGGACTGCCTCCTCAAGGACTTCTGATTCTCTATCGTGGCCTTATCCTCTCAAGAATGTTATACAGCCTACCTATCATCCCAATCAGGGCTCATCAAATGACCACACTCGAACGTTTTCACCGCGTTGCCCTCCGTCAGTGCCTTGGACTGCCACGTTTCGCGGGCAATACGGCGACACTCGTAGAGGCCAAGGATCAAACAGTAGCTATGCACATAAGAATAAGAGCAATGAATCATATCACTCGTATGTATGGAGCACGATCTGCGACATCACTGCTGTCCAACAATGAAGAGCGTTCGGATTCGCAGATAGGTCGATGTGTACAAGAATTTAATTTACAAATTGGACCTCCTAATAGCCATTACTTTCCTCCGGCACCTTTCATAACCCAACCGCCGTACATTGTAGAAGAAACGCTTCCTTATTTCCCGAAGAAGAATTCTATCTCAGCCACTGTCAGAAGGTCGCTTGTAGCTGACCAACTGACAAGCACGTACAATGGTTGGCTCCAAGTGTTTACTGACGGGTCAACGAATCCCACAACTGCAACATCTACAGCGGCATTCGTCATTTCCGATGCCGGAATCGAAGCATCACACCGCCTCAACTTCGGAACCACGTCAACGACAGCGGAGCTGGCGGCACTAGCAGCGGCATTGGATGCGCTTTACAACCTCAATCCTTGCAAGACAGTTATGCTTTCAGACTCTCGAAGTGCGTTGTCCAATCTGGAAGCTTCAGACCAGGCTCCTTTTCTGGCCCAATGTGTGGCCGACAAGGCCCGAAAACGTTGCATACGAGGGTGGCAGTTAGCTTTTCAATGGATTCCGTCACATATGGGTATCCCCGGCAACGAACGCGCCGATGCCCTTGCTTCAAAGGCACACAAGGAAGAAGAACCCAGTCTTTTCATCCCACATTATTGCGAAGCGCGCAGACTGTGCAAATTAATTACCAGAATGCGTCACCCCCATACAGAAGTCGCAAGCGGGAATCCTCCTCCATCGCTCCCTGAGTCAAAACTAACCAGATCAGATTCCACGCTACTCCATCGCCTTCGTGCAAACTGCGCCTACACATCAACGACACTTCACAAGATATCCAGGTCTAGTACACCCAACTGTGCCAGATGCAATGTCCCAGAGGACCTCGACCACGTCCTCCTAAATTGTTCTCACTACGATCAAGCTCGACGGTCCTTTTTACCACCATCCTAAGTGCCAGCACAACTGTGACTCAAAAGAACGAAATCCTTTTTCCAACCGGAGGTCGACGAAGAAGAGAACTTGTTTATAAATCTCTTCTTGAGTACCTCCAAGCCACTGGACTTGCAACGCGCCTCTAGCCCACCGGCCCGCCACCTAGACCAGCCACGCCTTCTCGTCTCAACTGTCATCGACTAATTTGTGATCTCCATACCAGAAGACAGTTCTGCAGTGTCCCCTCTCTCCCTCAAGAAAATAGCCTCCTGATTCGACCCTACTCATCCAGAGATTGGTGACCAAGTCACCCCAACCCCTCTTCTCTTCTTTTCTTACCCTCTTTCCCCACCTGTGCGAGTCTTGCCCCTGCCCAAGGAGGCTAACATTACGTGCAGGCATCCTCTTCCCGTGTGCAGCGACACTCAACAACAACAACAACGTCACCCATCGCGATGATTGAGGCAAACGCTCTGCATGGCGGTTGGCAAAGTGGACGTCCTGCGCCGGTCCCGATCATATCGTGCGCGTCGAACGGAGGCAAGTAAAAAGGCGTGACGGCGAGCACGAAAGAACGCGCATGCGCTAAAACGTGGTTCTTGAGAGCAGCGGCGTCGTACAATGCCTTCGGTTCATTGCCTTCAGTTCATTCATTGCCTTCGGTTAAATGCATACATTGCATTCGCTTCAATGGTCACAAACAGAGAGCCCGTCCGGGAAACGGGAATCGTCCCTTCAATTTCGAACACTGCATTTCCTATAACTATACGGCTGGAGCCAACTCTACACCGGCGTCGTTATGGGGGATAATTACTGTATTACATCGCGATTGAATTCCAGGCGCCGATATACGGCTCTTATAATGGACCTGCTTCTAAATGACCGTAGGAATTGCACATATTCGTCTTATAGGAACCGACCTGGGGCCCTAATCTGGCAAGTTGGCGAGAAAGTCGGCGAGAAATCTGGCGGCCGTGTTTGGACAACGCCGCACTTGATCTTGGCGCCGGCCAATCGTAGCAGCCGGATTTCTCGCTGACTTTTTCGCCAAGTGTCCCGATTATAGGGCCCCAGGCGTACAATTTCTATCCTTGTGCTGGATCTATCTGACACGGCAATAAAATAGAAATTCGACTTTATTAAATTCATTTTTGGGAATGCCCTCATACAGGCTTTCTCGGCTAAACTGACCGTTGAGCTATTATTGCAAGATGTTTTGACAATCAGAAAGCCGAACTCCTCTGAGTACTATAATATGGTAGGTAGTTGAGCTAGTTGGTAGTTGTTTTGCACGATTCGGGGAAAACAGCCCTATAAGACAAGGACAAGAGAAGGAACATACACGACTCAGTACTGCCAGCACGCCCGGATCGGCTACTAAATCCTAGAGATGAACAGAGCGTGGACAACCTTTGAAATGTCACCACCCCAACGATAAAACGTGTATTGACCATGGCCCCATCTCAGCTAATATCCAACAGACATTTTAGATACACCCGGTGATGAAACCTTTCTTACGCTTGACCATCACACAAACGGCAGGAAAAGAACGGCGCTGTACTGCTGGAGACCGTCCGGGTCGTCTCGCCTCACACACTTTTGATAAGTCCAGTAAGTTGTCCAGTAATTTTTCTTTTTCTTCATTATTACTCTTCTCCTACGTCACAGGCAAACAAACAACGCGATTCAAAGTTTCATGCAAGAATTGCATTGGCTGCAATATTTTGCAATTCTGCCTCTCGGCAGGTGACACCCGTGCAAGGTCTTTTCTGGAGGTCCGGTGCAGTCTTAGAAAACAAGACTTCGTATTTTAACAAAGCATATTGTTCTGTATTTCTCCTCTGAGCTTTGCCCGCGTTTGCTCCGTGGTGTGCTATTATTCCAGCAGGCTGTTTTTTTTTCTTGTATTTATTGTACGCCTGACTGTGAATAATTGCGTAAACGTATACAAAACTAAAACTATAACCTTTCTATGGGTCCAGTTAGGCCAATTTCAGAGAGAAGCTTTTATTGCGGTCCGTCGGAGTTATTATATTGTTACGACGATTGGGAGCCAGAGACGAGACGTCCGCTCAGTGGCGGTGTTCAATTCGAACTAGCCGCCGCAGGCTCGTGACCGCTGACGCTTTCACGGCACCTGCGACAGCCCGTCTCCCTGTTCCTCGCAGCGATATTCACGATACCACAAAAGTGGAGAAGGTCGTGAACATCGTGATCTTGTCTAACTCAAGATTGACACAGTTTCGAAGCAGGGGTCCACACAAGTATCTTAGACACTGAGATGTAGCCGCGTGATTATCAGTGACTGAAATAATGCGAGACGGATAGATCGAGCGCATCCATATGGGCACCCTGCAGATCTAACTCAGTGCCGATACGCGCGCCTCTCGCGGCGGCGTCGCGCGTACTCATCGGGAAGCGACCTCGGCGGTCGCAGCTCGACTGCAGTGGTATACCGGCGGATGCTGCAACGTCGACATGCCTGCTTGGACTACCGCACATTGGCGGAAGCGCGGGAGCAGCAGGAGGGGCGGTGGAGCTATCCCGCTCCTCTTATGCCGACTCAAAAGTGGCCGCGCGCAGCGCTGTTTGCAAGCCGATCGGTAGCGGCTCCTAGCGGACGCAGAGTGCCCATACAAAATACATGTGTGCGCTCGTCCGCAAAAAAAAAAAAAAGTATTTTTATTTTTAAAGTTAAAAATAAAGTACGTTTTCCCGAAAGCTCGGTCTCCGCCCCTTATATCACAGTTTCAGAAGTGACCATCATCTCATTCATATGCCATTTTCTTAAACTTTCAACGGGTATATGAAGCCCACTCTCGGTAGTTTGTACCATTCACTTATTTTCGCGATTAAAAAAAAATATTTGTGTGTGTGTGTGTGGGGGGGGGGGGGAGGAGGGGGCATTTTGTGGATGGTGACCCACCTCGATAAAGTCCATTCAACATTTACTTGAATAAAAATCACGTTTTCCTTATCTACCGCTGGTAAAAACGCTCCATTTAAAACATTTTCTTTTCTCTCCCATAGTATACCACGCTAATGTTACTCCTAGGGTTCACTGCATGCTCGAGCGCATCCATGATGGTGGCTCCAGCAGTCCCTCGTTAATTTGGACGGCTCGGTGCGTTGTATCGGTTACCCGCGTCTTTTCCTGCCCAGTCGACCCTTTACAGCGCGGTCATGCCAGCGGCAGGAATGCCGGTACAACACCAGATAGCTTCCAACGCTGCTGCACCCTGCCCATCGTGTACCTAGGAAACAAAACTTGCTCGATGACGCAACATCATCTCACACTGAAATTGATGAAGCGCTCAGCGAACACCCAGAAGCGCATCCGCAGATAAGAGATCTCGAGTTGAGGGGAGCGCCTTTAAGAAAACAAAATCTACCAGCCCCTTTTGTTGTGTCTTTTTTTTTACGCGTAGATGGAGATTAATGACTAAGTCTAGAATTACCAAAGTTGCGCCACGTTTAAAACTTATGAATCTTGGCTTCACGGATGCACTGAAGAAAAAGAAGTGTAAAGGATCTTTTGTCGTCCGATAGACCCTTGCGACCACGCCTACGTGGGCACACTTCATCATGAGCGGCTTCTGCTTACCTCAGCTGAAACTCCTTTGAGATACTCAAAACAACTTTTGCTATCACTCGAATAAGTAAAGATAGAAAATCTTATTCATTCTAATTTTATGTGTCGGGTGGGGTAAACGAAAAACGAGACCCAAGAAGGTAATCACAATTTGGGCTGTATAATACCTCCAGTTATCCAGTGATCAGCAAGTTGTTATGTAGGCGTACCCTAGCGGTTTGATGAAGAGCTCTTCAGTGTAAGGAAAACTGACAGGGAGAAAGGGCGATAAAGCTGACTCGTGTGCTACTCTTTCATCGGAAATTAGATGTCATGTTTAAGGTTTTCTTTAAATATTTTTATTTGTCTAGGGGGTGGGAGTATATCCTGTAATGGTGAGAATATGCCTGGGGTCATTGGGCATGAAGTTGCATGTACTGTTTCTGGTAACTTGTAAGTACAGAACGTGTCACAGGTCATAGGGCATGAAGTTTTATGCACAATGTCTCGTCTTGTAACTACAAAGATTTTTTTTTTGCAGGGGCTTTTTTTAAGCTTTTGGGGGATCACGTTAACTAATTCCGAAACGTCGCGTGACCTGGCGTCACTCGAAGTTATCGCGTGATGGGCCGACTCGGCGTAAAGTCGTGGTGCCACGCGGTGTAGTGGCCGGAAGCGGAAGTTTGACGGGCGGGATCGAAGGGCTACACAGAGTTGTGATGAAAATGACTAGCCTGTAGACTGCAGCAGCGCCCCTCGCGGTGGCCAAGATTTTCATGGCAATTTCATCGCGCAACACACGCGCTACCCGCAGCGCGTATGTTGAGAAAGGTTCATAGCTTCTTTATCTTTTGACTCGGGTTTCTTCAATGTTGAAAGTCAGACTGCTAGCATATGTTCCTCTAATATAAAAACATGTATGACTGTTTTTTGTCAACTACACGAATGGCGCGCACGTTACACCCGTTAAGTGGGTCGTGCACCTCAATTCCGCGATGAAACGAGGAAAATTTTGAGGACCGCTATGGGCCCTGCAGCTAGTGGGCGTGTCAGCGGTCCCAAAGTTTTTAGGACAGCCTACATCACAGAGACTTTCCAACTGCTCGATCCGAGTTACGTGTTTTTTGCCTTAGTTCTCTTTCTCTTTTTTTTATGCAATGGCAGTCGCCAAAAATATTCGAGAAATATGAGCATTGCTCATCTCAACTCAGAGCCGGCAACAAGCGGCCACGTGACCTGGTCCCTGTCCTATGCTGCCAACGTTAATCATAGCCACGCGGCAGGGTAGAAAACCCGTACTGAGCTCCAGGCATTGTTAGAGTTCGGCTATTCTCTCATCACCGCAGTGGCTGGACGCGAGCCATCACCTGAGTTCTCCGCCGAGGCATTGATCGTTACGAGCCGAAGTCGAGTGTTCACGCATTTCTCGTGTCCAATCCATGAGCCGCGCTCGACTCTCGTCAGGCGGGTGGTTTCGATCCCACAATTACGTCATCAAGCTTTGCGAAGGTAAGACTGAAAGAAATAGTCCCCTTTATACTCGCAGTTTCACCGCGACAAACAAGCCTCTGAATCAGTGGTGGTCCGTGCGAGTATACTTGGGGCCAGACTAGGACCAGTGCGCCTCTGCAAAGTCATGAACGTTCCGACCCGATATCGCTTCATGACCCCTTTAAGGGTGAACGGAGTATATCACTGCGCGCCCACGACGCCCGTCACACTTCTAGCCACCATACAAGTGACGCCAATTTTCCATTATATTTCGAGGGAAAATTTACGTTGCGTGACGTCATTCGTATATAGAACGGCTTTCTTTACCCGCTCAATTTAGTGGGAAAACTCTTACTGCGTGATCAGTAACCGGTGACATCACCTGAATTTGTGTGTAAGTAGAGAGAACTTGCTTTTACTCTAGTGTACCCATCAAAGGTTGAACCATTTTTAGGGCAGGTAACGAGATAAGAAGGGAGCACGTGCATATATCTTTGATTTCGGTAGACGATACACGAATGCACGGCGGCGGAAAACTTCAACTGCACTACCGCAGAACAAGTTTAAGCCACGCGGTGAACGTGGAACGAGCGAGCGCGAAACGAGTGTTTTCATCGCAAGATGAAAATGGATACCCTATTCGGCGGATATTGGATTTACGCTCCTTTGACACAAACCTGTCAGCGCAGCGTGTCACATGGTCATAATAAATGCTCGTGTGACAGCTGTCAGCTAGTTAAAAAAACAATAAAAAATAACGTCGTCCGCACTGATCTCTGTGGTCGTCCGATATTAGAAAAAGTGCGCCACACGTTTCGCCATCTCTCGTATTCCGGTCAAACTACTTCTCCTTGAAGTGTGCGTTCTGAACGGCAGAGGGCGCAAGTTGACGACCTTGTAGTAGGGTTGCGAGGGCTCGGAAGAAAACCAAGAATTTTAAAGCAAAAACTGTTTTTTTGTCGTTTTTCTTTGGACATAAAAACCGGGAAACAAGCGAAATTCAGTTTATTCAAGTATTAAAAAACCTGTTAAGTTTATTTTTGCAACAAACATCGAAATGGAAAGTAATGACGTTGTCGAATATAGAAGTAGCCATGACATTGATCTTTTCAATAGGTTTCGTTGAGAAGGGTTTACTACGGTTGATCGAATGCCATTTCATCGAAGCATGTTTTAGAGAATGGGCAGATTTTATCGAAGCACGGTTTAGAGAAAGCAGAGCCTCAGTTGAGAGAAACCCCGTTTATCGAAAAGGGGACGCTTTTTAAAAATAAGGCTTTTCTACTTCTCGCGTGTATCACTGCTGCACGTGTTAAGCCATGCCCCCGCTGCGCTCCCGCCACCTGATTTACCCGTATACGCCGCTTCGCGGCGGCCGAATTCGTTAAAAGGAGGCTCATCGCCATGTTCTCTAAACTGGGTTCTCTATAAAGGCATTCGATAAACCGGGGTCGGTAAAACGGCGTT
>JAZHYW010032072.1:0-19102 GCA_037355805.1 Ixodes ricinus | reverse complement strand
GAAAGATGTTTGTTTATAGAAAACGTTTGATGGAAGAAATATGCTAGATTAGGAACATTAAATGTTCAACCGTTGCCTACTGTTTGATAACTTCTTTTATCATTCTCGTAGGGTGAGATAAGAAAGCGATGTCATACCTTATCAAGGCAAACAAGAATGTACTGCATTTGATATTGTACAGTTAATGACAAAAGACGCCGTATTATCAATGTACATGCAATAAACATGTTAAAAAAACTGTAGAGTGGTTTTTAAGGCGCAAGGAGCAAGAGCTCGAGCTACAAAACCCAAGAATTGTAAATATTTAGGGGAAAGAAACGAAGGAAATTGTAACACCATTCTTGCATCCGTCATTATCATGCGATCCATTCAGCATCACCCGTCTTCTAAATTCTTCCCACAAACTTTCAACGAACAAGAAAATTAGACATATGGTACATTTATTTTCACGAAGGAAGTCCAAAGGGACCAAATTGTGAAGAGTCATTCAACCTAATTTTTTTTTTTCACTAGAACAAGACAAGCAAAACTAAATGTCTACACATGACTCTTGTTAGATATTACGATGCCTCCACCAGAATTCGAATCGAACAGGCCAGGTCATTTTCTTTTCAGGATGTCTCTCACTCATACTCCCGTTCGTTATACGCCACTCCTTAACGTTTTCTTCTCGTCACGTAATTATTCTCTACCTCCCCTAATCCCTGCAGACTGAAGCTCCTTACGTCGTTTGCATATATACTCAGATGCTTCAAATTCCATGAGCAACGCAAACCGATTGATCACGCTTATGCATAGTGCCGACCGAGTATTCCTCGGCTCTCTCTAGCCATCGCTTTAATTATGCAGTCATTTCGTATGCAAAGCAGAGGATGAAGCTCGCGCGCAGCAATGCGATTGAAGCCCTTGAGAAGCGCGGACATCTATGTGCACCCAATTCCACGACTCGCTGCCTCCATTTCAATCGATCTCTATCGGAAACCGTGTAGACGATATCGATCAACCAAGATTGCTCTCAGCGGTCGAGCCTAAATTATAATTTGGTGTGATTGCATTTGCTTTTTCACAACTAAATGTTTGATCGTTTTTTTTGTTGTTCTTATTACCGCCATGTGGCTTTCACTATGCTAACTAAATGTTTATCCGTTTCGATGCGTCTGGTTATGGTTTGTACCGCGGTACGCTGTGTCCACCTGACATTTCGCAGAGACTCTACGCGTAGATTGATCACTCCTGGGAATTAGGCGAAACGGGTGCGGTTCGACAGTGCGTTGTTGTTCCATCATCTGTTTTTTTCTTTCTTTTTTTTTTACATTTTAAGAGATACGGGTGCGAGCGTTGGTAAGAAAGCTCAGGGCTCGTGTGTGTGTGTGTGTGTGTGGGGGGGGGGGGGGGAGAGAAACCTATACGGAGGGCAAGTTCATCTGCTTCTTGCGCAGGTGTTTTAGTGATGTCAGAACGAGCCGAGCTCTGATTGGCTTTGATCGGAAGGAAAGTGGGTAGACCACAAGGCAGTTAGTATTGAGGTCTACCCACTATTCTTTCCACAGAGCCAATCAGAGCTCGGCGTCATTCTGACGTCACTGCGACACTGCGCAAGAAGCAGACGAACTTGCGCTCCGTATACACCGACTCGACTCTCTGACGTCACACCACTGCGGTGGCGCTGCTGTCGGCCCCGGCACGGAATGTAATAAACCACGCCTCGCATTTCTTAAGCTGTCCAGTGGCTACAGTGTGCGTAATTGTGAGCACAAAATAATAATTCGGGTGCCCTCTTCTCTCTCACATCAATGGCGGCACAGAGCACGCGTACCACCCTCGAAGAACTGCGAGTCTGTTAGATTGTGCAGACCATTCCCATGTGCACCTTGCGTATACGCTGCCATCTTTGTCTGGTGGGCTGTGGAACTCGTTGTGCGCCTGCGCAGTCGCTTTCTTCTGCGAGATATCAGACGACGCGTACACTGGCGTCCCCAGCCCATATGACTCAAGGTATTCTTTTTTTTTTTGCGTGTGTGATAATTGTGTTGGAAAGGGGGAATGGAGAGGCAACAAAACACGAATTCATAAATAGAGCTTTCCGGAAAATCTCAGGAGATCTTGCAGCGAGGGGAATTTTCGGGGGCGTTCAGATCTACGCTCGTGTCGACTCTAACACTTCGTATATCCTGAAAGCGGCACGATTCATTCTCTCATGACAATGGGAGCTCAGAACGCACAAAAAATAAAGCGAATACAAAAGGAGATCACACATTATGTTTGGTGCGTTCTGAGATCGTACAATGCTAGACCAACGTCAACTTCTTTTTCTATACCAGGGTAATCTCACTTGTACCGTACATCACAACGGCACAACGATACTTGCCCATCTCTGCATTACTCGAATGATATCGCCGATTCTGGCCCATTTTCAGAACGATCGTTAAACGATATTCGCTCAATACTGTGCCGTGGTGCAAAGCATAAAACTGAGCCAATATTGTGAGCACGTGTTGGGGGCGCCACATATTGGTCTAGTGGCACATCTGAAGTGCGATACCCAGTGAGCACGACCACGGGATCAGAAGTTTCGGTTGATTGACTCTGCTGACGCACCGACAGAGAGCGAAGTGGAAGCTGGTTGCTGTGCATTCTGCTCGTTAAAGTAACTCGCTCTGGTTTGTCTTTGGCCACATATGTTACTTTATTTTATAGACGAATAAAGCGCGATTAGGATACGATTGGAAGCACAGCGCTTCCAACCGCAGCCTCTGTATGTTGAATTTCTGCTAAACCTGCAACGCCTTCTTTTATATTCGCGTTTTTGGTGACTTCGAAAAATTAGTCGGAAATGATTCTGAGATTTCGAATTTTTGTTACAGGAAGAAATGTGATTGCTGATTGGCATTTTGAAGCAAATCAGTTCTACAAGGTCTTCTTATAAAGGCAGGTTTTTCTCTTTTTTAATTTCAACGCACGTTGTGTTTGTAACAAACAAAGTGACTACACCTGAACTGGAGCAAAATAAATAAATGTATGCTTTATTAATTGTATTAAAAAAAATTAAGAGTCAAAGTTAGGTATGGGACACAGCGATTTCTCATGTAAACGCAATCCAGTCCTCTGCAATATGTTTGATGCAGGTTTTATATTTGTCCGCGTATTCTAATTTTTATTGTTACCGTGTGATGTCACTTATTATTGACGTGGTTACGATTACTGTAATTATTATAGTTATTGCTCTCGTATAGGTGCTAAAAAACAGAAATCCTCCTGGATTTTTGTTATTGCTCCAAAATAGAGTCGAGTTGGTTAAAATATAGTGTTAGAAAGGCATCAAACTTAATACCAAACTTAGCGAAAGTAATTCATGACAACAAAACTACTGAATACGGCTAGTAATTATAACAATTTTACTTAATCGGTTTTTTTTTTGGGGGGGTTGTTTACTTTTTGAACAATACTAAAGATTTACGTCAAAACGCTTTAGCCATAAGAAAATAACGCAGCCGAGTACTGGAAAGTAAGAGCTCCCGACACCCACAGGTGTTTTGCAGGAACGAAAAAGAAAAAGGTAACAAAAACATCGGAGATACGAGTGGCGAGCCACGGCGACAGCGCTTTGCTTTTTTTTTTTATCTCGCAGACAGGTGCACCTGTGAAGAGCGCCTTGACGTCGTGGGGGTATAGCTCAGTGGTAGAGCATTCGACTGCAGATCGAGAGGTCCCCGGTTCAAATCCGGGTGCCCCCTAGGCGATTAATTTTTTTATGCCAATCGTTGGATAAGTAAAGAAACCGTTTTCTAAACGGAAAAGTGTTTTTTTTTCTTCTTTTTTAAGGAGTTTGTGTTGTAGAAAAGCGGGCGTCGGTGGGACGGGAAAAGTCTTGATTGGTCGATAGGATCATGACGTCACAGTCATATGATCCCGCGCGGGAATTTCAAGAAACCCACCACGTGAAACGTGATGTCACGTGTGGAATTAAAGTCATTAAAACATGACATGTAGTGCGAATTAAAGGTCACCGCATGTCTCCACATGATTTCGTTTTATAAAGCAATTCATTTGCCCTAAAGAAAAAAAATTGAAGAAGTTTAGGCGGAATTCGAACTCACGACCTTTCAGTTCGAAGCCAGACACGCTACGGACCCTATCGACACCGCAGACTTTTTTTCTTCTCCCCATTGTTACGGCTACGGACACACAGGGCTCAGGTGGCGGGGGGGGGGGGGTGTAAAACTTATTTAAGCCCTTTTAATTCTTTGATTTCAGGCAACCACTCCGGGATGGGACTCTGGTTTTGTATACAGCCACCAATTCTCATACCGTCTGCACAAAATGTTTTCTTACTGATCATATGTTAACATCGGCGTGTCTCACAGATATGCGACTTTTCCAGATGCTGTGAAGACCGATGAGCATGCTCATATCTAAAAGTATTGTGTTATTGTGTCATCCTGGTGCGCATTTAAATATCTCATACCGTCGGGGGTTAGAGGTAGTTCTTTTTTTTCTTTAAGTTCTTTGCAAGACATCCCAAAAAAGCAGAGCATCCCAACACTCTATAGAAACGTGTTCAATTGTTTCCGTTTTTTACAAAGAAAACAATGGTCTCCCGATGGAACAAATATCCCCTTGTCTTTCAACAACGTTTTTTTATTTGTTTTTTATAGGAAGCATATTTACATAAATGTTAAGGAAAAAGGTTTTGGCTGACGGTTGGACCTGCATCTTCTTGGCGCATTTCGAAACGTCACGCCGTCTCTCATAGCATCTGTGGCGATACAAAGGCATGGGAAAAATAACATCAGAAGGGTATGAACTCGGGCTAGTTGGTGATCCATGTTTTTGAGGGTAAAAACGCTAAAACAACGGACAAGTAAAAGAAACGAACAACACAGAGCGCTGCTTGTGTTGCAAGTAGCGCTCTGTGTTGTTCGTTTCTTTTACTTGTTCGTTGTGTTTAGAGCTTTTACCCTCAGAAAAATAACATCGTATAAATCATTAGTTACCGTTTCCGCGTCACACCAGAAAGATAATCAAAAGAAAAACGAACAGTCAAAAACGTATATGAACTGACAACTTCACCAAGAATGCACTTGGTCGGCAAAGACCACGATTGTACGACGAAACAATAAAGGAAGGAACCTGTTCTGACAAACTAGATTTGTACCACCGTGCGGAAAAAAGGAACTGCCTGATCTCGAACAAACATTAATCTGGATGCAACCTGTTAGACAAAAGGTGCGACAGCGAAAGACCGCCTTTAGAAACGCGACAAAAAAGGTTATCCCGACTCAGTTTTTCCCAGGTAGATTGCCATATGAAAACCTCAAACGCTCGATGCAGTTTCCGAATATTCACACGGGAACAACTTGTGACTTGGAAAACATACCATATTTTGGCTATTAAAAACTTGAAGGACGTTTACAAATCTCGGAAATGCTAAATAGATAAATAGAGCGTAGCTTTTGAGGTATTTTGATTTTGCGATATACCGTGCTAAAGAGTTTGAGGAAGAAATATCTATTTGTACAAATATAGACCTCGTACTCCTGCAATTATTTATTATAATATTATTTATATAAGAAGAAGGGGGAGGGTACGCAGGACCCTCCCCTCCTCCTCCTCCATACCCTTCACTCCTCCCAGTTTCCCCGCTAAATTTAGCGGAAAAAATGACGTCATATGACTTCCTGTCACGTCACATATGAACAAATTCAGTTTCTCCGCTACATTTAGCGGGAAAATTGACGTCACGTGATGCATTATGGGACGTCACAGACTTACACACCAATTCAGTTTCTTCGCTAAATTTAGCGGGAAATTGAATTGGCGTATAGGTCTGTGACGTCCCATAATGCAACGCGCGCGATTACGCCGACGGCGACGCCGACGCCGCGAAACACGGGAACGAGCGGCTAAGAGCGGGGCTCTAAAACATATTGCACGCAGTGGCGCGAGTGAAAATCGAAAATGCACATCTCTCCCATTAACGCGCCTTTCATCGCGCTTCGTTTATGACGGCGGACCAGTACGCATTGCTGCTTTTATAATGTTCAAGAGACATTCCAGGGTACGAGGAAGGCGTTGACATAAAATTAATACATGCTAACTGGTCTGGTTTCGTAGCCCAAGCGCCATGCCAAAATCCCACGCATTTCTGCTAATTAACAGATGCCCCCGTCGCTTTGCGAAATGCTTTAATTAACCACGGACACAGTTTCAGAAATACTCATTTTGTCTCCACAAAAAGAGCTATATCGTCTGCATACGCCAGCAGTTTGACTTCTAGGGAATGCAATCGAAAACCATGTATATTCTTGTTTAGAATTACAATTCTACAGAAGGGCTCTAAATAAATGTCAAACAATAAAGGTGAAAGCGGATATCCTTGTCTTACAAGAGACAGTACTGGAATATACTCTGTAAGACGTCCGTTAACATGGATTAGCTGCGTTGTACATCCGCTACACGTCATTTTTACTCTAGAAATAATTACTTGCACCACCCCCACGTTAGAGTGCCTTCATGTGCGCTTCGCATAGAGTGATGCCAACTGCTTGTTTCCCTTTCCCACACCCTCCTCCACCGCCATTTTGTTCCTCATTGTTTCCCCGTGCGCCGGAAAGTGGCCTTTGTGTTCATCGGTCCTCTAATCCGAGGGGGAAAATGCTAATCCTCCCTCCGTGGGTTCCACAACGCTGCTCCGAACTTGTGAGATAAGGTGCTTGTTTCCGGGAGGGTTATAAGCCCCACGGATTATCACCGAGAACCAAAATGGCTGCTGGTTTGTCGGCCGAGAGGTATTACAAAGGGTGGCATCACCCTAGCAAAGCGCACATGAAGGCTGCCTACCCCACGTATTCTAGCACCCTGAATGACACGCTATATTGTACACGATCAAATACCTTTTCGAGACCTATAGCTATATGACTAATTTCATATCACAGCATTCAAGAATAGTGAGCGCAGAATGAACGTTTGTCAAAATGTTCCGTCCTTTAATCACACATGTTAGGTGAGGTTTTGTAATTTTGTGAATCACTAATTGAAGCCTACGCGCAAGCACCTTCAAAAATATCTTATCATCCACATTGCTTAAAGCAGTGGTTCTCAGCCATTGATGTTTCGCGGACCCCTTGTGGATCGGCAGAGGTGATGGAGGACTCCATTCGAGGTGAAGGGAAGGGAAAGTGTAGGTTAATTATGATAGTAATTTAATAAATAGAAATAACTAAGTGCTAGTGTGAAGTAAACTTCTCTTTTTGACATATACACGAGAAAATTCATCCGAAAATCGGAACCTTTCTTCTCAATCTAGGAAAAGATAACGTTTATTGCCGGGCTTAAGTGATGAGGGTGGGCTTCGCGGACCCCTCGAAATTAATGCCTTCGCGGACCCCCATTTGAGAACCACTGGCTTAAGGGAATGGATCTGTAATTTTTAACACTCCTTAACTTGTTCCTCATCGTCACCTTTTGGAATGAGTACAGTATGACTCCTTAAGAACAAAGGCGCGTAATGTTTTTTGTCACATAGGCATCCGAGAGCACTTTATAAAGTTGCTCTGCTAAAATGTTCTTGTACAGCTGCAGCGGAAAAAAAAAGATTAGCACAGATGACCGCTGTCTGGAGTGGCAAAATCGCGACACGCGGCGTTATTGTTCCCGATTACGCCGATAGCGAGTGCGTCAGTCACGTTCCGTATCTCAAGGTGGGGGTGGCCGGAAGAAATTTGAGGGATAAGTTAGCTTTCGAAATGCGGGCTTCAGGATGGCCTGCCTTCTGCCGGCCACCCCCGCGTTGAGACATGGAACGTGACTGGCACTCTCGCTATCGGCACGCTCGGGAACGATAGCGCCGAGTGTCGCGATTTTGCCCCTCCGGTCGTCGGTCGCTTGTGCTAATCTTTTTCCGTTGCAGCTGTACCTTCTGTAAAGGGCTGCCTTTAATCCATAAAGCCAGGAAGGTTTCCCTACCTAAAGTTCGTCAATCACTGCGGCGATTTTGTTTATCGTAATAGGTAGTTTGAGCCAGTCAGTCGTTTCTTCCTCTAATCTCGGCATTATATTTAAACTTATATATATATATATATATACGTTATCAAACTGAGTCTTGCTCAGGGCATCGTTGCGATAAAACACGACAGCTTGGACGATTATATCTTCGTCGGTGCTTATCAAACCATGATACTTTATCTCACATATCTTTTTCCTACCGGCGTACTGCTTTTCTCTGCTTAGTGCTCTTTTAGATGCGGAGCATCTCTTGCTCGGGTCTATGTCCCGCGGCGTCGTAGTCCGCACTCACACTACGCACGCGCAACTCTCCTCCTTCCCTCTCTCCAACAGCTGCGCTTTGCTCTCTCCGCTCTCTCTCTCGACCAGCTGCGTGCACTTCGCGTGCGTTCGCTCCTACTCACACCGCGCGCGCATGCGCAACTCTCCTCCTCTAGTCTCCTCTCCTTCAAGTGTGAATATAAGCAGCGGTAGCGCGCGTTTCCCCGGAGGAGTGAAAGGAGGATAGTTTTGTGCGCGCGGGTCGCAGCGCCACGCCAGGGCTTTCCAGTGGGGTGGGTTTTCCCGCAACTCTGCGGCTGTCGTCTGCTAGCGTTTCTCGGCCGCTCGCGTCCGCCGCAGCCCCAATCCGGCCGGCCAAAAGAAATCAGTCAAGAAGGGAATAAATTAATTACGATCCGCGATGCTCCGCATCACCCCAGGGTTCCCCTCGGGAAGATGATGTAATTTTTGTAGGTTGTTCACCGAGAATACATTTTTTCCGCACGCGATCGAATTATAGCGCTTTTATACTTCTCATTGTATATTCACGCTTAAATGAGTTTTGGTCATTCTAATCTCATTTATAAATTTACTGGGGCATTCAGACTCCAATTTAAGGAGTCTTTCTAGATCCGCTTGCAACAATTCCTCTTCCGTGTCTCGCGAATATTTTAGTGTATTTGACCGTTCTAATGCTACTAGCTCTATTTCTAGTTTTGTAACTTTCCATGGTTCAAATGAGCTAGTAAAATAACTCTGTGTTATATTCTCGAGCAGGGTTTCAACTGCATTTGTAAAAACTTCGTCATCACGAGGTTTAACATTAAATTTCCACAAATCCCGATTAAATCGGCTTCTCAGTACTTTAGATTTGTCCAAGGTGAATATTACCACAGCATGATCACTGAAAACAATGGGTAGAACTTAATATTCATATGCTTCGCTTAAGAGTTCGACGGGCATCACATAAGCTCTGTCAAGTAGAGCGTTACTAGACGAAGAAAAATGCGTGTATCGCAGCGTTTCTACCTTTTTCTTAAAACTGACAACATCATGAAGGTAATATTCATCAATCAATTCCTTTAACACCAATGCACTGAAGTCTCTTCGAAAATCGGTGCTCGACCTGTCATTGACCTCACAGACGCAGTGAAAATCACCTATTAGAACTATCTTTCGAGTTGAATTCAAGAAGTGGCTCAGCCCCTCGAAAAATCTTTACCTCTCATGTACTGTACCTCGTTAGGGCAGAAAGCATCAATAACTTTCCAATTTATATCGTGCATTACAAAATCACACCCAATATTTACTGTGTAATCATCTAGGGTTAAAACATAGTCTTGAGCATTTAATCCTCTTCTAATAAACAATAAGCAACCCCTGGATGTGCCGTTTGCATGACTTGCACAAACATCGAAATTGTCGCGAAAAGGTTGTACTAACTCCTCGTCGCTTCCTCGCTTTCTATTTTTGTTTCTTGTACAGCGAAGATGTCAAGATAGTTGTCGTTTAGGATTCTTCGTGACTGGTACTGTTTGCACCTCGTGGAGAGACCACGAGTGTTCAAAGTCCTAAATTTGACTGCTTCAAAGAACTGTGGCATCTTCGCTGCAATACAAACGGTACACTACAACAAAAGACGTCTTCACCAAGTACAGTCTCTGAGGAATAAGACCCAGACACCCCTTTCCCCACAGGGTCCGGAGGAGCCTTCGGCTCTCGTCCGACACGGACAGACCAGCCTCGTACGATTTTCCACGGTGGTTCCGCCACACTGGTATCACTGGCGTCGTCTGTCGCCTCATTGTCGTTCTCGTGTGTCCTTTTGAGGGCTTGGGCGCTAGCTGTGGCCATGATGATGTCCGTGTTGGTTCCCTCAGCCGCGCGAGCCCCTCTTCGTTGTTCCGGCGTTGCAACACTCGGGCAGCCGTCACTGTCAGTCAAACAATCAGTCGGGGTTGCAACCCTCGTCTGGTTACTGTTATCAACGATTACTGCTGCCGGCCTCACTCTTGTCACACTTGGCGTGTCCTCAAGCACCGCGTCCTTGGTGGCCCCAGTCTCAGCGGCCTCTGTAGCGTCCATGAAGAACACCGCCGCGTCTTCGTCACCTATATACGGGCCCGGCGATTCCCGCGTAGGTTCTCACACACTGGCTGGCCACGTGGCCAAACCGACGACACTGGGTGCAACGGGGAACTTGGCACTCGTGCCGAATGGGACCGGTACGGTTGCATCTGAGGCAGAGTGGAGCACGGCCAAGGCCAATACAAGCGTCATTCCGCCAGCAATCCTCGCCTGACACGGTAGGTCCTCAACGGTGACGCCCGCCTTCAGGGTGATGAGAACAGTTCGTGTGTTCGACTCGATGGCCTCACACCCTTGTACGCGCCACATCTCTCTCGACACTTCGGTCACTTTCCCGTATAGCGCCATAGTCCTACGTACCTCGTCGTCAGGAACGTGGTGGGGCAGCCAGTGGATTTTCAGGCGTACACCCTGGCCGTTGGGGCAGAACACAAGACAGCGTCCTTCCTTTACAAGGATTTCCCGGGCTTCGACCAAGTTCCTCTTGCTCTCGTTGTTCTTGAGGGTCACAAGCCACACGCGGTTCATCTTGTACGTTCCCAGATAAACCCCGTCGGCCACCAGTACCGCATGGTTCAATGCGCCGCGGGAGTCTTCGACCCGGTACGGACGTCTTCTAACGTCCCCGTGAAGGAACACAAAATTTAAAAAAAGTTTTCCAGTAGGCAGTGGTGGCAGATGAACAGAATAGTCCAACTCAGCAGAAGATACCTTGAAGTCGAGTTCCGCCCCGACGGAACTTGACTTTCTCCTTCCGTACGCGTCGGCATCCGGAAGTGCAATCGGCCACGCAGACACGCTTGGACTGCTTGGGAACGAGGGGGAGTTCGTACGTTTAGCTCTCACGTTCCACTCTTAAAAGGAGCTTAAATGTAGCTCTGGAGCGTAGAGCGCAGCTTTGGCGCTCGGAACCGGCCTGGGTTCGATGTCGCCGTCGGCGCACCCGCCGCGTTTCATGATCTGGATGAGTTTCGTAAATTCGGCACGCGCTAATCTAGCGTGAAATTCACTACTGCGTGAATTTGTCACGTTATATTAAGCGGAAAATTTTCCCGCTAGGTTTAGCGGAACATTTCCCCGCTAAATCTAGCGGGTAAATCTTCCTCGAGGTCACGTGACCCCCAGGCTACGAGACCGATTCCACCCGTTGAGCCGTCATCTCCCCATCAAGAGCTGCTATAATTCAGCGTTACAGTGAGTTGCAAACCAACTTTCATTTTTTTTACTGTGAATATAAGGCCACGTTGTATGTAATATATCGGAAGAAATGTATTTGGAACCCGTCTAAGGTAATTTGTTTAAATTCATGCGAAAAACAATTCCATTTCTACAGAACAAATCAATTTTCTTTAATTAGTAGGTTTGGATATTTAGCTAGATCCAAACCTGCATTGATAATTATATAGGTGCTTTTAATAAATATTGTAAATTGAGGTGCATTCGAGAAACACACGTTTTCAGGGAGGGTTGCGCGACTTAAGTCGCGCAATCATCCATGAAACAATAATGCAGTCTTGGGTAAGTTACTTCTAAAAATTAATTAGTTACAGTCACAGATATTATGTCAAAATGTATTTAAGTTACAGTTATAGTCACCCAAAGATAAAAAGTAAAGCGTTACAGTAAAAGTAACAGCTACTTTGTCATAGTATTATAACTTAGTTTCGTTCAAGATAATTTCTTTTATTAATCTAACTATGAAGACATTGATGACAACACACAATGACTACGATTTTTATGTATTACCTTCCCTTTCTCAAGATCTCTATTATTTCCCTGTCTCAGCTGACAGGGTAGATGTACCAATATACAGAAGGGTACATTACAATAATTGGGAGGGGAGCAGAAGGCTAAACAGTTTGGAAGTGAATAAATTGGAAAAGACCGTTAGCGACAAACAAGATAAATAATTGAGTGTATAGAAACAGCACAAGGTTTTCTCGGAAAGTGTTCCACTTTTGCTTTTAATTCCTACTATATATATATATATATATATATATGCAACGCAGAACAAAAGATTCGATCATGGATCACGGGCTCACGTACCCTGGGAAAGGGCAAGTCGACAAGTAGAAACGTCCTGTAAAAGAACTTGTTGTTGGGCTAGTTGGTGTTGACTGTATTGAACCATGGTTAAAAGCGCTAAAAAAGACGTACACAAGATAGAAGACAAACACGGGCGCTACTCACAACTGTATTGGAAAAGAAGATGTTCTTTTCCAATACAGTTGTGGGTAGCGCCCGTGTTTATCTTCTATCTTGTGTACGTCTTTAGCGCTTTTAACCATGGTTCATTACAGTAGAACCGTTATCTGTTGCCCGGTTCAGACAGTGTCTCAGCTGACGGCGACTCGCTTTTGCAAAGAAAGCTGTCGCCGCGACTGCTGCGGCACCGACGACAGAGCATCTTTTTCGGCCTTAAACAGTTCACCGTTAGGTGTCTACGCGTCGCGCGTTTGCGCGAGGTGGCTCTGTCGCTTGGCTGAAGGGGCGGGGCTGTTCGATGAGGCCGCAAAGGGTGAAGACGGGGCGACAGAGCCACGCACAAGAAGGTTAAAACAAAGCAAATACAAAAAATGCTTTTCCTCGCATTAAAAAAAAAACAACAGAAGTAGAAAGACGTTAATTTTTGGCGCCGGCACTTTGCTCGGACGAAAAAAGTTTTGAGTTCTTGTTTTATTTTGTGGCGTATAATTGGGCGCAACTTCCGCACGTGGTCCAACCCGTTGTACACTCTAAGAAAAAGTGAGCACCCCCCTCGTCATCATGCGTTTTGACGGCTGTAACGACCCCACAGGCTTACTTAACGACCCACTGGGCTCGAGCCATTGAGCGTTAGCACCCTGTTGGCAGGTGACAAGCATGGGGTAGTCACGTTTTATAAACTCTTGAATTGAACATTCAAGTGCATGCCGTTGTTCAATAGTAAAAGCCACTTTAAAAATCTCAAAAAGTACTTGAAACTTGTTTTCTTTGTGCGTCGGTTACCATTTATTCAAATTTGAACCGGTCGAAACAGGCGTGTGGCTCAGTTCGCCTAAACTGGCAGAAAACAAACAATGCCAAAGAGTACAGGCAACATTGGTACGCACCTACTAAAACCCGAGGCAGATAAAAAGTATCGCGGTTGTCCTTTTTGCTTCCGTCGCGGGTTTTACCATGTACAGCAGTAAACAGCTGGCCGCTGGCGTCGTGCTCGAGAAATTTAACCAAATCTAAAGAAATGCACAGGAAGCTACGCACAGGCGTGAGTTGACTTCAATGTTCTCCGGACGAGATACTCTTGTCGTCTTTTATTGTGCGGTTCAGTAAAGAGCGTGCTCTCATTAAAGGTGTGATCGGTCAGTTCAGCGTGCAGATCAGTTGCAAATGGCCTTCTTGGTTCCGCCGAACTTGCACGCCTGTCATACCCAATTTTTTTGCTTTCAAGTGCAGTGAAGTATGAAGTATTGGACACCACGACTGAGGCTGGACAGGACGAACGTACACAGATATATGGGATCATGTCCGTGTATTTCAGTATTTCTCTGTCTCGGGATATATGACTCGCCTTCACTGGCTCATTTGGCACATTTCATCGAGCAACTCGATAAAAAAATGCTTCAAACAAAAAGCGAGGGCGAAGGCTCTCATCGACCTGCATGCCATCGACGAGCACGCGCGGTACGTGGTCGCGGCCGAATGTCAACGGAACGCCTTCGCAGCGGTTGTCATTGAGGCGTCGACCGGCACCACGAGGACGGCAGCGAGCGTGAGAAGCGCTGGAGCGGAACAAGCGGAGGAGGTGGCCATCGCCCTGGCCATCGCCGACGCAGACTGCCACACGTTGCTGTGTGACTCGAGACAGGCGGTGCGAAAGTTCACCAAAGGCCAAATCTGCCGGGAGACCGAGCCAGTATTGCGAGCGGTCAAACTGCAAGACAGAAAAGTGAGAATCAAGTGGTTCCCGGCGCACGCGGGCGACGCGTCGGAACGCAATGACAACCACAACGAGACGGCACACGCAGCGGCGCGAGCGCTAACCAACCGCGCCCCGGCCAGCCCCGGCGACAGACCGTCCGACGTGGTTGGAAGGTTGGAAGCTTGAGCAGAAACAATTGTAGCGAAAAGAAGAAAACTGAAACAACGCTTCGGTGTAGCTTCGGGGAGGACCGGCGGACGGGCTTCGCTAGAATCACGTGCGCGTGCTCAGTGTGCTCAACTTTTACTCAACCGCCGCTGAAGTCATTCGGATATGTAAAAAGAGAAAAGAAAATGCATCAGCGTGTTCAGAAAGCTGTGATTGCAGAAATTGGTTTCGATAACTAATACAATTAATAAAACAGGCTTCTGTATACTTGAAGTGTAGGCTAGCGAGAAAACGAAACTGATCAAAACGTGACGTGTAGCGACTATTCAACTTTATTTATAACCTGCAGTTCACTTTTGCAATGGATTACATTAGAGATACGAGCCCTTTCCTGAGGGCAGTAGAGGAAAATATTATATACGGGTAAATCTTGCACAGTCTTTTCGTATTTATGCAAAATATGACAGTGGTCACCATCCTAATCGGTCACAGAAAATACAGCAGTATATAAGCTGGTGGTGTCGACCAGTAGTGTGTATAGAAATGCAGTGTCGATATCTCATGTTGTACCCTGTGCTGTTTGTGAACGCGTCCATGTATGAAATGCTATGGTGTCTGTATGTCGCGCATGTGTGAAGCGTGGTGTGGTTTGTGTATATACATGGATATCTGGCGAGGCGCTTAAAAAAAACAGTTGGTTTCTTCTTTTTTTACTTTAAGCGCTGTCCGTTAGGTGGCGCGTGTCGCCAACCAATTCAAGGAGTCGCGCGTTTATGTGTCTACTTATTTGAGTGGAAAACATGGAGGCGTTCCATGGCTCCACGGAGCAGCCGCCTCGCCCTACGGAGGGTTCGGTTCTCGGCCTCTCGTCCCAGTGGGATCAGTCCCATAGCCAGTTGAATGGGTGTTCTGTGCGGTGAATAGCGCCAAGTGCGTGCTCAGACGCGGTGAGGATTACCAGGGACTTGAAAGTGGATAACGAATGCTAACAGGTGAGCAGGAGCGTTGAACGATCGGAACCTACGCCGCTTGAATCGGTGATGCTTCGCCTCGCCGTTGTCAGCCGAAAACGCCGGATCACTTGCGGCAAGCACAGCAAGCAGATGCTTTGTTCAATAAAGACATCATTCCATTTATCGCTATACGATTCCTTCTTTGAATGTTTTCTGGCCGCGAAGTAAATGCAGCCGGTCGCGCGAAAGCAGTCGCAGACAAACCCCCGCGAATGCCCCCCCCCCCTCCCCTCACACAACGTCGCCCCTACCCGTAATAGGTGCGGTGTCGGTGCTTCGAGGCGCGTTTTGGAGTGATTTAGCACGCACGGAAGGCAGCGAACGGGCGTACGCACTTGAGAATCGTATTTTAGCAAAAAGCAGTCCAGCTCGCTAGGCCTTACTCGTATTGCTCCACTGTCGCTTGCCAGCCGCCATGTTTTTTTGGGGGTGCTCGCCGTGAGCACCTGTTGATTGCGTGCCGTGTAACTACCCATGGGGTCGTTAGTATAACTAAGTGGGGGTAGCGATATCTGTGACGGCTTCTTACTACCCCAAAGGTCGTACCCTACGACTATCCTTTTGTTGAGAGTGTAGTCTTCACCAAATAGCGCGAAAAGTATCTGTATCTTTGCTGATACTTTTAATTACTTTTTTCAAAAAGTATGTAAGTTTTCGTTACAGTTACGTGAAAATATTGTATCGAGTTGCAGTTATAGTTACAAAAAATTAACAAGTTTCAGTAACGCGATACTACCCAAGACTGCAATCATGTAGGGTTTCCGAACCCATATATGCACGTTAGAGGAGCAGTTAACGGATAGCGCTGAATATACCGAACTCTCGCCAACAACTGTCTGGGTAGCAAAGGAATACAAAAGCGAGTCGCCTACACGAGGAAATTGTAGGAAACTTCGAAAATAAAAAAAAAGATCCAGGTTTGTTTACGTTAAACAGTAAATTAAACAAAGTTTAGGGGCTGCTCATGCGCACTCTGGTCACTAGAAGAGTGGAGCAAGGCTGGTCCCTAGTATCTTAATTACTTTCGCTCCGCAGCAAGATGGAGCATAAAAATCAAGGTTATATAACTCGTAATTTGAATCACAATTTAAATCGATTTTCGTCGTGATTTAAATTATAACTCTTTTGCTATGACGATTTAAACCAAACGTCTTAAGCGAAAAATAGTTTTTAAAACAATTCTTTATATTTACCGCTTGTATGTGATAAGTTGCCATGTGCATTTGTTTTCCATTGGCATTTACAACAACAGCAAAAATCTTCAAGCTAGAAATATTTATATTGAAGTGAACTCGATCACAAACCGGTGCCCTACTAAGTAAGTCAGATCGCTAAAGTTTTCTTCTATACCTTTAACAACGTGTATGTCAGTTACGTAATGCCATATTGCGAGCAAATCGGAACGCAAAAGAAAGAAAAAACCTTGACAAGGGAAAGTTACATCATATTGAAATCAAATCAGAACGTGAATTCGAAAGCAAATTCAGCTTTTCTCATTAACTAGACATAAAGCTGCTTTTGTTAGGAATAAGTAAGATTTGTTTTAGAAAAGTTTATCTTTCTACAGCTGCGTCGGAATTGTTTTTTTTTATCTGTCTATGTGTGCATCTGCATGTTCGGGCGTTTGCTTTACGCTCGCGGGGGAACATGAATGGGAGTGGTCTTCCGCCCCCGCGCGCGGGGGCTTTGAGCAGCCGCGGACGGGGCTCGGCAAAGACGAGTCGGACCCCGGTCGTTAACAAACGGATTAGGTTTCAGTTTGGAGCGCCGGAACAGCGGTACTTCTCTCCGCACTTGTGGCTTTTAAGCGGGTGTGCTTGTGTCCGGCGTATTTCACCGCTTAGTGTAGAAGCTTCGGTTTTAATCGACGCAATATAACTTAACTGTGTGGCGCCAGCGAGGCGGCAGCGGAAGCATGTGCTGACTCTACAAGGAATTTGAGTTTGACCGTTGAAGTGTCAGAGGGGGTCACGTTGACAGCTCGCTGATCATTGGGGAAGAGTGTACCACGTGACAATTGACAAATTTGAAGTGATTGGTCCATCTCTAGAGGGAAAGGAGGCCCCTACGAGTCTAGAAAAGGGCTGCCGAGAGGATTCTCGGGGATTCGGCTTTTGAGATCGGGAAGATTCGGCTGTTCAGACTGGGGCTAAAGTATGGGTTGTAATTTTGGGAGAGTTTGAATTGTAAATTACTGTTGACGTGTTGTCGTTTTGTTTTAAAATAAACGTGGCCACACTGGCCATCGTAAACCTACCAGCGTCGTAATGTGTCCAGCGGGATCGACCAACTTTTAGTTTCTTTTTTTTTTTCTTATTCGACTTCCCGGGGACTTCCATCGGGCGAACATCATCATCGGTCATCGTCACCATCCTGACTGACACCGACCCGGCCCCTCCCCGCGGAAAGTTGACTAGGGGTTGCATCAATAAGAAGTGGTTAATTCAACCGTTAAATTTGCAGTAATTCTTCCGTCTCATTTTAGGCAGTCGAACGGATTGATCAGTCAGTCAGTCGCGTTTCGAATACATCCTAAAAAAAAAAAAACTATTTACGAACTATAGTGACTTAAATCAAATAAATATTATTCAGTTTTTAATTTAAAGAAGCGTGATTTCTTTTTTGTCCGGCCCATGTCAACCGCTGTGAATGCGCCGGGCCCGAAACACTGCGCTTTTGGTAAATGCGTGTCCGTGTTAGTACGTATTTTAGCCGTTTACTGCGCTCTGACGCGTATGGTGATGCGAAGTGTGGTATGGCAGCCGTACAAAGCTCTGCGGAAAGGCATACACACCCAGTAATTGTTGCGAAGTGCGTCGATGGTGCATCGGAACGCAGCAGGGGCACGCCAATCGAAAATGGCAAGGTATAGAGAACACGCGAGGAGCGAGCGATGACGAGGTAGCCAAGCGCGCCGTCATTGCTTGAAACAAAAGTAGGAATGTTAGCCATTTAGGGGGTAAACAAGTGCACAAGGTGCGCAAGAAGCACCAAATCTGTAGGTAGCCGTTTTGTTTTCCGATATTTTTTGTCGGTGAGTTATATAGAACGATGCGATCTATATGCATTTCTTTTTCTTTAAAGGGATGCTGAACCGAAATCTGGATTCCACAAAACACGCGGCAAAAGCGTGCAACGGGATGCTACAAACACCAAACCATCACTCATACAGCGATATCTCAAACGGATGACCATATTTTTCAAGAAAAGGAGGCGCATTTGACAGGTTTGTTGACGTCATGCTTCTCCGAGAAGGAGAGGGAACGGCCTCGCGTCTTCTCCGCCTCGCCGCCTTGAGGGAGCGAAGCGAAGAGAGGAGGAAACGAGGTATCTTGACGTCACGCGCCTCGTCGGCCTTGTTCAATCTCGACCTCGTTTTCTCAAAATACGGCCGTCCATTCGAGATATCGCCTTACGAATAGTGTTGTAGGGATTGTAGCGTCCCACCTACCTTTCCTGCATTGTTTTTCTGAAATCCAAATTTCGATTCACCATCCCGCTAAGCATGGACCCTAATGCAGACATTTGGCACGGGGTTTATATTTCTCGTCCAATTCGTTGACGAGAGTCTTAAAACTTGCACTCGCTTGTGCGTTCATTTCGAGCATAGTACAAATATGCGGGCTTTTCGAGTCGGTTTCGCCGCGCCGACCGCACGAATGTTTAG